>SJYC01018545.1:0-50885 GCA_006408675.1 Madoqua kirkii
CATTTAGAAAATTTGTTCTATTACACAAACATGATCCTGAATCCAAACCTTGGTAAAGGAATTTCAGAAACAAATAAACAAGTCTTGTTCTTTGATTAACCTGCAGTTTGAAAATGGGTATTCTGTAGAGCACCACTCTGGGCAGTGTAAATAGATGTGCTGAGATAAAGTTCCCTTGTCAAACAAGTTTGGGAAATACAGCACGATCCTTCCCCCTAGATTCATAGAGCACACAGCACTTTAGAGCCTCTGAGTATTCATGCAGGAGAGACCCACTAATGTTGTTTTAACCTACCATCTCTCAAGCCTGAGAATAGGCCCTTTTAAAAAAATCATTACACATTTAATAGCATCCTGCTGAATAGTTTAGAAAATGCTATGTAGGCACAAAAGTCCAAAAAAATTTACTAGGGCACAGAATTTGGCTATGTGCATTCAGTGTATGGCACTCTAAGATAGGAAGGCTCATTTTAGAAATGCAAGGATAATTCAATATGAAATAATTAACACAGTACATCTTATTAATAGTTTAAGAAAGAGAAGAAAAAGAATCTCAGTACCTATTGAAATGATTTAATAAGGTGCAATATTTATTCCCAACTAAAGCTTTATCATTCTAATATAAAAAAAAATCCTATTTGAACCCAGGAGCCAAATTTTAGCTGCTAGAGAAACAAAATATTTTCCATAAAGCTAGGAGTAAACCAAAAATGTCCATTTTTTTCATAGTATGTGAATATTATTTTGGAAATTTGGACACAGAAGAAACAATATAACTTCTTGGCTCCTTGACATCAACTCCACAGGTTGGGATATTAATAAGCAGGCTAATTTCCTGTAGGTGATAATCGCTGAGGATTCTCACCCATGATTATGTCTACACTATTTCTGAAGATAATTTGTATTAAAGTATTCTTTCTTTTAGCCCTGATTATAAACAACAGCATCTAAGGACCACTCTTTTGTTCTTCCTGCTTCTGTTCATTGTTCTCACTGCCAAGACCCATAGTCCTAAAGGCGGGGAAAGTCTTGTTGGGAATATGCTTGTTTGCCTCTTTTGGACCAAGATAGGGGAACATCCTTTGTGTGTGGGAGCAGTGAAGATGAAAGATTTGTGGAGTGATGGTTCCTACTGGGAACCCTCACTGCTTTCCCACCTAGTTCCTGTATCAAGCTTTCCTTCAGTAATAGTCCCAGAGGCGGCAGTTATCCACTGGTCCCCTGCCCGGGGGGAAGCCGAGTATCAACTTTATCCTTTGCCAAAGTACCGTGGTTTTGGCTCTCGTGGCACCTGGCCCTGTGGCAGTACTGTTTGGTATCATAAAGTCAGCGCGTGGGAAGGAGGATTGCAGACAGACGTAGGACAACTTTGGTTGTATCAGCTGTGTTACAGTTCTAGCCTAGTTAAATATTACAGGGTATGTTTTTGAAAATGTGAACTCATGACTATCACGCTGTATGCTTGCGCTTAGTCGCTCAGTTGTGTCTGACTCTTTGCAACCCCATGGACTGCCAGGCTCCTCTGTCCATGGGGATTCTCCAGGTAAGAATACTGGAGTGGGCTGCCGACCTGGGGATCAAACCCTGGTCTCCCACATTGCAGGCAGATTCTTTACCAAGGAACAGATATAAAATGAACATGCATCAAAGACTGTATTTAAGTCATCAGTTGAGAGAGCCAGTAAGATGGCACACCTTGTTCTAAGGACCAGTCCAAGGACCAGACATATATGGGCAAATAGGAGATGCTGATGTGGATTTACAAATGGATGCCAAATGGCCCATCCACTGGGTGCTCAGTGCTACTAACTGGCATCTCTATGGGCAAGAATTGCTTGCCTTATTATTAATTTTCCCAAACTGACAGATTATACAATAGTTCAAAGTTGATGAAAGACTGAAAGAACCTGGCAACGTATGTTAGACAAGATACCCAGGAATCCTTTTCGTCCATTTCAGAGTCTTACAGTTTTCCCTCACAGAAAACAGGATAATAATAATAATAAAAGTACTCTCTCACAACTCCTGACTGCAACAATCACATTCTTTGACCAAACTCCATTAGGCTCAAATAGGTTTCACGTTCCTCTTTTTCTAAACAGCCTTCCCATCCCATCACTTTTTAGCCAATGGCATGCTCTTTGCTCTGCCTGTAACTTGTCTCTTGCTGGCTCCGGTCATCTCATATGTGACATCTCATATATGACATATTCACAGACCTCCCATTTTCTGTTGGGCATTTGTTTCCTGTCACTGTTTTAAGAACGATCACAATCTTGGTGGTTTACTACAATGCAGAGCTGTTGTCCTCTGCTTCTGAAAGTCAGAAGTCTAAACTGGGTCAGCAGAGCAGTGTTCGTCTGGAGGGTCTAGTGGAGAAGCTCTGGCCTTTTCCAGCCTCTTGAGGCTGCCTGTGCTCCTTGGTTCCTGGCCCACATCACTGTGACTCTGCTTCCCTGCCCACCTCTCCTCAGACTCTCCCCGTCTTCCTCTTAGTAAGAACCCTTTTATTATACTGGACCTGCCCAGATAATCCAGGAGGATCACCTTCATCTCACAATCCTGAAATCACACACACAAAATCCCTTTTGTGTGAAAGGTGACATCGTCAGAGGATGTGGACAACTTTGGAGTGCCATAATTCTGCTCACCACACCCTGGTTTGCCAACCTTGAGAAGGTGAGTTCTGTGCCTGCCTCTGCTCATCTCAGGGTCTTTCCAGGAAAGCTTTTTAAAAATCCTGAAAAATTTCTAATTTCCCCCACCTACTCATTTGTCAGAGCTTCCCAGGTGGTACAGTGGTAAAGAACCTGCCTTCCAATGCAGGAGACACAGGAGTCTCGGGTTCAGTCCCTGGGTTGGGAAGATCCCCTGGAGAAGGAAATGCAGCCCACTCCGGTATTCTTGCCTGGAGAATCCCATGGACAGCGGAGCTTGGCAGGCTACAGTCCACGGGGTTGCAAAGAGTGGGACATGATTGAGCACGAGCAGCCGTTTGTCACAGGCTCACCCTCTTTTTTGTCTTTCCTTTTTCTTTAAGGCAGTCTTCAGCATTTTCAGAACATATTCCATTTACGGGTTGATGTACATTTTTCCAAAGAGGAAACTCTATGCTTGGACTCTTTGGGTGAGGTGCTGACCTAGAGAAAGTGTTAATGCAAGTTCATGTGTCCGATGCACAGTGAGGCCAGACAAACTGAACATAGGAGTTTGGAGCAGAGAAAGGTTTATTGCAGGGCCACGCAAGGAGAGAGGTGGCTCATGCCCTTAAATGCCTTGAGCTCCCTGAAGGGTTTCTGCAAAGCACTTTTAAGGGCTAGGTGAGGGAGGCGGGTCGCAGGGTATGTGATCAGCTTGTGCAGGATTCTCTGATTGACTGATGGTGAGAGAGCAGGGTGTGCCTGCTCCAGGCAGCCTGTGGCTTTGTGCTTATGGTCATTAAGCAGTTAGTTAGCTTCTTCCAATTGTTGGCAGGGAGGGTTTACATCTGTAAAACAACTCAGGAAATGTGCCTCAGATACTATTACTAGGGACTTCAGAGAGGAGCTAAAGCAGCAGATATAGGGGAAGGCCTGTCCTCCTCCCCAGCTCCCCATAGTCCTGTTTGCTTACAATTCCCCTCTTTTCTTTGGTATTCCTCAATCTTGAGGATAACAAGTTCTGAACAAGAAAAGGAATAAAGATTCAGGAGGTTAATCATGAACTTGACAGAGGTACCCACAGGGTGCTGCTCGGTTACAAAAGATTCTTTGGGCCTGTTGTCCAAAGGATGCAAAATCCTCATACCCATGAAGAGATGCCTTGGTGTCCATCCTGACTGCTTCGTCCCCTACACACGTGCAGAATTCTCACCCTGCTCTCCAGTTACAGCAGAGGATACATATAATAAGAACGCCAGTCCTAGCCAAGAATTATTGAATGCTTACTGTGTGCAGGCGTGTGTCAAACACTTTAAATATTTTAACTTATTTAATGTTCACGGTGGGGGAGGGCACTATTACTAGCTCCATTTTACAGATGAGGAAACTGAGGCACAGAGGCGTTGAAGAATTGCTCATGGCCAGACAGAGAGTAAGGGCCAGAGCCGGGATTCAATACCAGGCTCTTCAGTGAGAATATGACCTGTAAGATTAAGGCCTCAGACACGTCAAGTCTTTTTGGAGAAGACAACTGCAAAGTTAACCACTGTGCAGGGCTGTGCCTCCAGGATGGTACCAGTGAGAAGAGATTATTGTGTGCCAGGGTTAGTCAGGATGGGAAATGGACACTAATATGTATTGAGGATTTTAGAAAGCTTTTTAGAGAAGGTTGGTAATCCTGGTGGCTCGGATGGTAAATCATCTGCCTGATTATTTATCCATATTTTATCATTGTTTATTAATGTGGGAGACCCAGGTTCGATCCCTGGGTGGGGCAGATCACTTAGAAGAGGAAATAGCAACCCAGTCCAGTATTCTTGCCTGGAAAATCTCATGGGCAGAGAAACCTGGTTGGCTACAGTCCAACCAGGTCACAAAGAGTCACACACCTCTGAGCCACTAACGCTTTGGAGAAGGTGTGATGCCCCCTGCTGGTGTAACAACTTCTGATTTCTTTGTACCTAAGTCCTAAGGTCAGATTTTAATGATCATTGCTCCCTGCTCCTGTTTGAGATCTGTGAAAGACTTTACTGGGGGAAAAAAACGTCCATTTTTCTCTGCTCAAGGGCACTCTGGTTGCTAAGCAACCTTGACCTCAATTTGGGACTCTTCTTTGACTCTAGGGACAGCATCCTGGTATAAGTGGACATTCATAATTTACTACAAGGAGAACATTAAAATTTTAACATACACAGGCTATAAATGTTAGTGGCTCTGCATGTATTTTCAAGATGGAAATCCTGAAGAGTTTATTTCTCTGAGATGTTTTTTGCAACCTGCTATTGGCAAACACGCTCCATATGAATTCTTAATCCATTTGCACTCTGACTTGGCTCATTAGTAAATGAAATTGCCATTCCACTGCTGCTTCTTGACCCTCAGAGGCCTCAGTCATCCTCTAGTCTCTTTCTCCCCGACTTCTCACGTGTCCTCAGTCACCCAGTTTTTTTAAGGTTCACTTTTGAAAAGCTTTTTGATTCAATTTCAACCTCCTTTTCTCTACCTGGCAAATTCAGTAATACTTCTAGGCCTCATGCTTTTTCATCAGGACTATAGTAAGCTTCCAGCTCATCTTTTTTCTGCCTTTTTTCTCCCTTCTTATTCGTGTCGCCTGCCCCGCTTCCCTTGAGTTACCCTTTTAAAGCGGAAATGTGACCGTATTATTCTGTGTGCTCAACCTTGATGGTTCACTGATAATATCCAGACGCCCTGTCCTGCCTGCCAGCACTTTCACCACCTGACCCCACCCCACCTTTCTCCGCTGCTTTGCAAGCACACGCTGTTTTCTGGCCACTCGCGATCCACAGCTGTGTCCATGTGGCTGTCACAAGCCTGTGCCTTGCAGAAGCTCGTACCCGCTAGAACGCCCTGTCCTGCTTTTCATCAGCACTGGTTTTGTGTCATTGTTCAAAGCTGCTGTTCAAAGCTGCTGACTCCTGTTTCTTTTCTCACTGAGCTGTTTTGAATCATAGACTTGCCTACATTCTTGTAGCGCTGTGAGAACATATCACACTGTATTGTATTAATATTTATCTGACAATACATTTCTGTTACTAGGTGCATTTTTGTAGACGATGACATGCTTGACCAAGGATGCAGCTGTATGGGGCTCCCTGCCTCGTGCAGAACTCCAACTGTGTGCTCCTCCTGGCCTTCTGAATATTGAGATGCAGTAAGATAGGCGGCACTGTAAGGCTGACACCGGACTTCTTCTCATTTACTGTTCAAAGAAGCAAGCCATTTGCAAACATTTGTACTCTTATCTGCGGCAAGCAATAAATGGTTCACGACAAGCTGCCCACCTGATTCTGAAGAGCTGATGGGCGGCTTGCTGTGCTCATAGCAGCAGCTCTAATCCATCCCTCTTAAGAACAGGGCCTGTGCTTTATCTCTTTGTCATCCAGCCACCTTACACGGTGCCTGAGACAGGGTTGGAATCCAGTAAACTCTCATGATGTAGATATATTGAATAACTGAAGAATTGTGTTCTTATTGATCATTTTTAAGTGGAAGTAAGTTTAGCTTTCATATAATGATAGATTAAAGTCATAAAATTTATGAGGTACGTGCTGTGTTAAGTCCAAAGACTAACGGGTCATCGTGAGAACCAAGAGTCACAAAAGAGGCCAGGCCTAGTCGTCACTCTGAGTCAGAGCAGGGACATTCAAGAAAATTCCGTGTTCTTTAAAAAAGGATTTTAAATTTCAGGCATGTTAGTTTTCATGCAAATGATATTAATTACCCATGAAATTTATTTAGTCTTCAGAGCTGTCCTGGTTAGGTATATAAATAGAACATTTTTCTTATCTACTTCCTAATGTTATTGAATGCCCTTGAAAGTCATAATGAGGAATTTATTTTTAAGAATTTCTAATTCCGATCGACTTTCAGCCTAACAGTCCAACTGAAGTCTGAGTCCAACTGAGAACTTACTTGTACTTGATAAAATATCTACATTTTACTCTGTGTTGATTTTAGTCCAAAAAATCACCAATTTTCCTTTAACATGTTGTTTGTTGCAAAGGAAACCATCATTGTTTCAGAATTAGTCTTTAAGTCATGATGCCTAAAGACCAAAAAACCATTAAAATATGGGAAAGCTCAGATTTCAGATTTTATCAAGCACATGTAAAATACAGGGTTAAAGTATTTCAGAATTTACTGGTATTTTTTTAATGAACTCTAAATTTGACAAAATGAATTTTGTAGTCTAATTGAAATAGAGATTGATGATATGTTAAAAAAAAAGCACTAACGTGAAAAACAAAATATGTCAAAGAACCTATTTTCAAAGTTTATTAGTATGTAAGTTTATTAATACTAAAAGATGCTTTAGGCAGATTTGTCATCTCCGTAAATTAAAAAAAGAATTCATTTTCAAATTTTAACCTTAGTGTTTATATGTGGACATTACTCAATTTAATCTCTTGCACAAAGATTAAGTGCAGCCTTCTATAGAGCTCACACTTCCCGTTGTTAATGTAGAGCTTTAATATAGAGCTAAAATAATTCTCAGCGCTGTCCAGAGCATGATCTGGATTTTCTGGAAAAGGGGGAAGGGTCTTTCCTCCTGGGCCTGACTCTGCCTTTGTTTCCAGTCCTTTGTTTATTCTTCCTGGATTCAGTTTCCTTTACCCAGTGCACACTGGACCTTATTCTCCCTCTGAACAGCTTACGGATTTTTCCATTGCACTTTCCCAGTGTTATTTGGAAGAGCTAAATGCAAACACATCTTCCTATTATCCTCTTAAGTTGGGGCCAGTGAAATCAATGAAATTAAAAATACTCAGATCAAGCCTATTGACCAAATGAGCTGCTGCCTTCCCTGTATGAGTGAGAGCAGTTGGTGGGAAGATAAATGGTTGGATCTGAGTAGGTTCTTTTTTTCACCTTTGCTCCTCCCCTGGTGAAGCTGTGAATGAACACTGACCTGTCCACAAAAGAGAGAGCTAGAGCAGGGGTAAGAAGGAACCAGAGCTTGGTTGCCTGGGTGGCTGGAGTCCTGGGAAACGACTCTTGATCCTATGTTAGAATCAGATCTCCAGAAGTTGTCCCGTTTCAATGGAAAGCTTGACTTAGAGGATATGAATCCCAAACTTCTCGAGCGTAATCAGAAATTAACAAAGGAAATCCTGAACTATTTATCTGTCTAACACTGACCCTCCAGCCAGGCCTAAGTTACTTGAATTCCCAGGAGATCTATTTCTATATAACATCCTTAAACGTGTCTCCTCCTCCCAAAGTCAGATTCATCCTTGAAATTACAATGAGAAGAACTCACTGTCAAAGCAGGGAGGAGAGCCTCTTGATGCATTAGAGTGCCCACGTGTTCATTGGCTGACTGGCAGACAGAATGAATGAATAAGTTCTTGCAGTTTTTGTAGTTTATCATGATGCCTGAGGCTGACACGCATGCATCTCTGCAACACACTGCTTCTGCAGATGTGAGTGAATGTCACATGAGTGTGATGTTGAGAATATACTCCCACAAATTACACTCAGTGTTTCCACCAGTGGGTGTGCTCACTTCAGGCAAGTTATGTAGGATAATATGGGCTTTCGGAAAGGAGTAAAAGCGAAAGTCATCTCTGGAGGCTTCCCTGGTGGCTCAGTGGTGAAGAATCCACCTTCCAATGCAGGGGACACAGGTTTGATCCCTGATCCAGGAGGATCCCACATCCTTAGTTGTCGTGGGGCAGCAAAGCCCATGCGCCGCAACTACTGAGCCTGTGCTCTAGAGTTTGGGAGCTGCAGTTTCTGAGCCCACGTGCTGCAACTACTGAAACCCAAGTGCCCTGGAGCTCTTGAGTCCTTGAGCTCCACAACAAGAGAAGCCACCACAATGAGAAACCTGGTGTATCGCTGCTGGAGAATAGCCCCCACTCACCCCAGCTGGAGAAAAGCCCGTGCAGCAACGAAGACCCAGCACAGCCAATCAGTTCAGTTCAGTCGCTCAGTCGTGTCCAACTCTTTGCGACCCCATGAATCGCAGCACGCCAGGCCTCCCTGTCCATCACCATCTCCCAGAATTCACTCAGACTCAACGTTCATTGCGTCCGTGATGCCATCCAGCCATCTCATCCTAAATGTCGTCTATGTTCAGTGAACGTGTTCCTGGACCACAGAAGGACCAAGGTTGGATACCAAACGAAGAGGGCAGAAAATCCCTACTTATCCCATCCTGCCATGTTAATTGTCTCTGGGGAAAATCATCCAGTGAAAGGAGATGATGTTGACTCTGGGCTTCTTTTCCTTTTTTATCATTTCTTTCTGTTACCTTTGTGCTGGGTCTCTGATTGCGGGCTTTCTCTGGTTGCGGTGAGCAGGGGCTCCTCTTTGTTTCAGTGCACGGGCTTCTCATTGCAGTGGCTCCTTTTGTTGTGAATCAGGTTCTCTAGAGTACAGGCTCGGTAGTGCTGGTGTACAAGCTTAGTTGCTCCAAGGCATGTGGAATCATTGAATCCATGTCCCCTGCATTAAGGAATCTTATCCACTGGACCACCAGGGAAGTCCATCTTTGGACTTTTCTGTACTAACATAAACAACAGGGAATGTCCAGTCTTGCAGAATTCTAGAATCTTCAAGTTGAAAGAAGCCTTAAAATTCATCTCAACCTTTCCAAAAATGTTTCTACAAAGTCTTAGTCAGCCCCGCTTCTCCAAGAATATCTCCAGTACCAAGAAACTCCCTCTTCAACATGGTGGCCAGTTTTGCTTTTAGATTATTCTTCTGTGTTAGGAAGTTGTTTATTTTCAGGTGAAGTTTGTTGCCTTCAGATTCCACCAGGTCACCTTGGTCTTGAATTCGATTGCTCACCAGACCCCTAATGGCAGTGATTACGTTCCCCAAGAATCTTCACTTTTTTTCTTAGATGGAATGCTTTCTTGCTCCCTCAGCCTATTCTGAATTGGCTTTAGTTTATTATCATTTTGAAAAGGTATTGAGATATAGTTTGCAGAAAATAAATGCACCTAAAGTGTGCAATTTGATACATTTTGACAAAATACACACGTAAAAACTACCACCATTATCAAGACATCAAATATTTCTATCTCATCCCCAAACATCCTATTCCACTTGTAATTCATCCCTTCCTCCACACACCTTCTTCCTTGTCCCTAACCGATCTGCATTCTTAGGCACAGATCAGTTTTCATTTTCTAGAGTTTTATATAAATGGAGTCATACAGTATACCTCTTGTGTCTGGGGCTCTTCCTCATTCTTGAAGCTTACTGTTCTCTGGGGGAGTAAAAGAGTCAATGCCTCTGGGACTAACATTCATCCTGACATTCCTGAGACTTTGACTGAGTTACTTAAAAATGGCCATGAACTTTAAAAAATTGTTTTTGCTTAAGTTTTTCAGTTTTAATATTTTTTATTGAAGTACAGTTGATTTACAACATTGTGTTAATTTTTATTGTACCTCAAAGTGATTCATATATTTATACATATATGTATACATTCTTTTTTAATATTCTTTTGCATTGTGGTTAAAGATCCTTTTAAACATTGTCTTGCAAGTGGTTGCTGACTGCTGCTCATCTGCTTGGCTTCAAGTGGAGTTCTTTGTGGTTGAAGCCTAGATGATGTTTGCTAGAAGAATATGAGGTGCTTTCTAGACTAGCTTCAGAGTAATCCAGGCCATAAGTAGACAAGAGAGTGGAACTAAATGGCAGCAAAAGAATAAGTGAGAGACAGAGTGAGGGTATAAACAAAAGGCCAGTAGGAGACATAGAGAATGAAATTCTCTTTTGGTGAGAGCATTTTTCTCTTTTAAGTCCTTTTCATAGTGAAGAGATGCAGTGTCAGAGTTCTGGCCCTTCACTCAATAATTATTTCTCTCCCACTGCATCAAGTATGTGGGAATGTGGAGAAGGGGGTGGTAAATCACACATTGGCATTACTGTCTGCATCCTTGAAGAAGTTATCATAAAAGAGACACAAAGCTTACTATTATGAAACTGACAAATAAAGGGTACTATGGTAAATCGTATTGGCAGGTTTATAGCAAAGAAAAAATATAATAATAGACTGAATTACACTGAGAGGAAGTCAGAACATGGTCCCTTTTTACTTTTCTAGTTATAGTCCATAAATCTGGTTTCAAAAATATATTGAAAGAGACAGATGGGCACAGTGTCTAGTTTCATGCAAACATTATAAATAAAACATTTCTTGTAATCCTTGGAATTCTACTTGGTGCATCTTAAAAGATCATGTTTTAAAGCCCTGAGCTGTAGATTCACTAGAAAATGTAATTTTACTACTGATGCTAAACATAAATACAAATCCATGTAATTTTCTACAGCTTGAATAACTTTTTATTCCAACTTATTCACTGTATACTTCACAAAAAATCAACTTTTGCTTCTTCACCCTGAAGATTATCAATTTTGTGAATTGTCTCAGGCCTTCTTGACAATTCACGATACAAGTCACTCTGTTTGTCTGTTTTTTGCAAAAAATAATGTGTGTCCTGACAAAATGTCAATTAACTTGATGCTGACTTCAGGGGAGAAGTCATTTTACTATCTAAAAAAAATCATTACTGTATCTCCAGAATAAAAATGACTTTTGGCTGTAGATTGTTATAGCTGTGACAACAAAGTCACATCTTACCTGGACAGTAATTCCTCCTTAAGTTCATGGCTGCTGTATTAGAATGTTGAGAGCTCTCAGGAAGTGATTATCTTTATTGACAGAATTCTGTCATCTATATCCTGCCCTAACCATTTATGCCAAGTGTTTGGAGCTTGGGATAATCAATTGCTATAGCTCCCTTGACAGAACTATGCTGTTTCATAAATGTTTTATGAATTGTTATAAATCTAGCCAAAGTACTTGAGCCAAGTTACTTAAGCCAGACTAAATAGGTTGGAAATTGGAATGTTAAATCTTAAGTGGACCCTGTGGATAATTGCCTTAAAGAAAAGAAAAGCTATCCCAGAGATATTAAGTAATTCTCCAAATTCACAGAGCACATAAGTAGTAGTGTTAAAATCAGATTGCTGTTTATCTACTGATTCTCAGTCCAGTGCTCTTTTCTACACAATTTTGGTAGCAGTCCCAGATAGCTGGTTGACTCTAGGATCCTTACGGTCATGTTTCTTAGCATTATCATGGTACAAGAGTTCCTACCTGAACTGAAAATGCAATGCATATAAATCACTTAGAACTTAGCAGGTCAGGAAGCAACAGTTAAAACTGGACATGGAACAACAGACTGGTTCCAAACAGGAAGAAAAAGAGTACATCAAGGCTGTATATTGTCACCCTGCTTATTTAACTTATATGCAGAGTACATCATGAGAAATGCTGGGCTGGAAGAAACACAATCTGGAATCAAGATTGCTGGGAGAAATATCAATAACCTCAGATATGCGGATGACACCCTTATGGCAGAAAGTGAAGAGGAACTAAAAAGCCTCTTGATGAAAGTGAAAGAGGAAGGTGAAAAAGTTGGCTTAAAGCTCAACATTCAGAAAACGAAGATCATGGCATCTGGTCCCATCACTTCATGGGAAATAGATGGGGAAACAGTGGAAACAGTTTATTTTGGGGGGCTCCAAAATCACTGCAGATGGTGAATGCAGCCATAAAATTAAAAGACGCTTACTCCTTAGAAGGAAAGTTATGACCAACCTAGATAGCATATTCAAAAGCAGAGACATTACTTTGCCAACAAAGGTCTGTCTAGTCAAGGCTATGGTTTTTCTCACATCATGTATGGATGTGAGAGCTGGACTGTGAAGAAAACTGAGTGCCGAAGAATTGATGCTTTTGAACTGTGGTGTTGGAGAAGACTCAAGAGCCCCTTGGACTTCAAGGAAATCCATCCAGTCCATTCTGAAGGAGATCAGCCCTGGGATTTCTTCGGAAGGAATGATGCTAAAGCTGAAACTCCAGTACTTTGGCCACCGCATGTGAAGAACTGACTCCTTGGAAAAGACTGATGCTGGGAGGGATTGGGGGCAGGAGGAGAAGGGGACGACAGAGGATGAGATGGCTGGATGGCATCACAGACAGGATGGACGTGAGTCTGAGTGAACTCCTGGAGTTGGTGATGGACAGGGAGGCCTGGCATGCTGTGATTCATGGGGTCGCAAAGAGTCGGACGCGACAGAGCGACTGAACTGAACTGAACTGAAGCCATCAATAAATGTCAACAGTTCTCATTGGTCTTCTCTTTTTGCTGCTTTTATTAGAAACTGCTTTACTTTTTAAAAAATCTATTTATTTGGCTGTGTTGGACATTAGTTGCAGCACAGAGGCCTCTCTCTGGTTGTGGCATGAGGGCTCTAGAGCACATGGGCTTAGTTGCCCCATGGCATGTGGAATATTAATACACCGACCAGGGATTGAACCAATGTCCCCTACATTGGAGGGCAGATTCTTAACCACTGAACTGCCAAGGAAGTCCCAACTGCTTTTACTTTAGTATTTTTGTGCTAGAAGATGCCAACGAGTAGACTTTTATCCACTCATAGCCTTTGAAGAATACTTGGTATGTTTATAATTCATTTACCACCCCCTTTTTTTCCTATACAAAATTAAGAGATACTTGCTCCCTGGAAGCTAAGCTATGACAAACCTAGACAGTGTATTAAAAAGCGGAGACATCACTTTGTTGATAAAGGTCTGCATAGTCAAAGCTATGGTTTTTCCAGTAGTCATGTACGGCTTTTGAGAGTTGGACCATAAAGAAGACTGAGCACTGAAGAATTGTTGCTTTCGAGCTGTGGTGCTGGAGAAGACTCTTGAGAGTTCCTTGGACTGCAAGTAGATCAAACCAGTCAGTCCTAAGGAAAATGAACCCTGAATCCTCATTGGAAGGATTAATGCTGAAGCTGAAGCTCCAGTACATTGTCCACCTGGTGCAAAGAGCTGACTCGCTGGAAAAGAACCTGATGCTGGGAAAGATTAAGGGCAGGTGGAGAAGGGGATGACAGGCGATGAGATGGTTGAATAGCATCATCAATTCAGTGGACATGCATTGGAGCAAACTCTGGGAGACAGTGAAGGACAGGGAAGCCTGGCATACTGCAGTCCATGGGGTGGCAAACGGTCGGACATGACTGAGCAACTGAACAACAATAACAAAAGAACTTACTTAGATATCATTTTAAAAATCTGATTATTCTTATCTGTTCCTATAAGTTTCTGGGTTCTGCCTTCTTAGACCTAAATTTATGGGCAGTTATCTTGAAGAAATTGGAAACAGTAGATTCCAATCAGTAGAAATCATGCTGAGCCTGTTCCTTGCTATAAGGGTCTCTGATCATGTGTCTTGGTAAGGTATCGGCTTCCTTGCTTAAATATTAAAAAAAAATTCTTTTTCCCCTTTTTACTACCAGTTTAGAAACAGTGAAACACACAGGTCTTCAGTGTACAATTTGATGAGTTTCGGTAAATGTGCATGTTCATGTAACCTAGTAAATACATATATCTATGTAATCACGTGTTTTAGTTTCTCAGGGCTGCTGTAACAAAGCGCGACAAGCTGGGTGGCTTATAGCGTTAGAAGTTTATTGTCTCACAGTTCTGGAGGCTCAAAGTCTGAAGTCTGTAGGCAAGGGGCCTACCTTGCTTATTCCTAGCTTCTGGGGGTTTCCAGTCATCTTTGGCATTCTTTATCCTGTAGCCGCATAACTCTAATCACTGCTTTCCTTGCCACATGGCCTTTCCCTTTCTCTGTCGCATGGTTGTCTTCTCATAATGATGCCAGGCATATTGTTAGTGAACCTATTTCCAAATACTTGCACATTGTAGGCATTAAGACTTCACTATATTATATATATTCTGGGATGGACATAATTCAGTCCAGCCCTGCATGTAAATGCTTACACCCATGTAACTGTGTTATCCTGCAGAATATGTACACACTGGAACAGAGGTCAGCAGCACCCCTCCCCCCTTTTTTCTGTAAAGGACCAGATGCAAATATGTTGTAGTTTGTGGGCCATACTCTCTTTTAACTACTCAGCTCCACCTCTGTCATCTAAAAGCAGCCATAGACCATTTGTTAACAAGTGAGTGTGACTGTGTTACAATAAAACTTTATTTATACAATAGGACCTAGGCTAGATTTGGCCAATGAGTCATAGTTTACTGAGCCTTGTATTAAGACATTTCCACACCCCAGAAAGTTCCATCAGTCTCCCTTCCTGTTCAATCCTCACATCCCATAGGCAAACACTCTGTGGCTTTCTGTTGCTGCAGATTAGTTTTGCCTGTATTTGGACCGCATGTAAATGGAATCTTACAGTATGTGCTCTTTTGTGTCTGTCTTCATTCATACAACATAAGGTCTGTGGGATGCAACCAGGGTTGTATTCTTCTTCTCCCCAGATTTATTGAGGTATAATTGACAAAATTGTAACATATTTAAAGTGTGTAACATAGTGATTTGATATGAATACACATTGTGAAATGATTACCATTATCAATTTATACATCCTTCATCTCACACAATTCCCTGTAAAAAAAAATACTGTAGACAATGCTTTAGATCTACTGTCTTAGCAGATTTCAAGTATACAGCACCGTATTATTAACTATACATTGAATCTTCAGAACTTAATCAGATGCAACCAGGGTTGTATTCTTCTTCTCCCCAGATTTATTGAGGTATAATTGACAAAATTGTAACATATTTAAAGTGTGTAACATAGTGATTTGATATGAATACACATTGTGAAATGATTACCATTATCAATTTATACATCCTTCATCTCACACAATTCCCTGTAAAAAAAAATACTGTAGACAATGCTTTAGATCTACTGTCTTAGCAGATTTCAAGTATACAGCACCGTATTATTAACTATACATTGAATCTTCAGAACTTAATCATCTTATAACTGAAAGTTTGTACCTTTCGACTAATATCACCCTGTTTCCCCCATACCCAGCCCTGGGCAACTGCTGTTTTACTCTGTTTGTATGAGTTCAACTGTTTTAGATTTTCCATGAAAGTGATACCATACTGTGTTTCCCTTTCTCTTTCTTTTCCTGGCTTATTTCACTTATATAATGCCTTTCAGTTTCATTCCTGTTGTTGAATATGGCAGAATTTCCTTTTTATGGCAGAATAATATTCTATTCTTTATTCATCTGTGGATGGACACTTAGGCTGCTTCCATATCTTGGCTATTGTGAATGACGCCGCAGTGAATGCGGGAGTGAAGATAGCTCTTTGAGAGAATGATTTTGTTTCCTTCTGATACATGCCTAGAAGTGAGATTGCCGGATCATGTGGTAGTTTTAATTTATTGAGAAATCTGCATACTGTTTTCCATAATGGCTTTACCAATTTACGTTCTCATAAAAAATGTTCAAAATTCTCTTCCCTGTTTCTTCAACAACTGTGATCTCATGTGTTTTTGTTAATAACCATTTAAACAGGTGTGAGATGATATCGTACTATGGTTTTGGTTTGCATTTCTCTGATACTTACTGATGTTGAGCATCTTTTCACATACCTACTGGCCATCTGTATGTCTTTGGACAAATATCCTTTTTTTAATATTTTTGCTATTAAGTTGTAGTGTTCTATATATATTTTGGATATTAACCCCTTATCACATACATGGTTTGCAAATATTTTCTCACATTCCTAGATTACATTTTCATTGTGTATGTTTGTGTATGTGTAATCTTTTATGTTGTCAATAAGATCATGTTATCTGCAGATGTCATTTTATTTGTTCGTTTCCAGTTTGGATGTCTTTTATTTATTCTTCTTGCTCAGTTGCTCTACTTTGGGGTTCCAATGCTTTGTTGAATAGAAGTGGTAAGAGTGGGCACTCTTGTCTTGGTCATGACTTAGAGGAAAAGCTTTCAGCTTTTCACCACTGAGTATGGCATTAGCTGTGACCTAGTTATTTGTGGCCTCTGTTGTGTTGAGGCATATTCCTTCTGTATAATTTATTCAGAGTATTTTTTAGTACCATGAAAAGATGTTGAATTTTGTGAAATTCTTTTTCTTCATCTGTCAAGATTACATGGTTTTTATTTTTCATTCTATTAATGTTATTACATTTATTGGTTTATGTATATTGAAGCATCCTTGCATCCCAGGAGAAAATCTTACTTGATTATGGTGTATGAGACTTTTAGTATATTTTTGAACTTCAGTTCAGTTCAGTCTCTCAGTCAAGGCATATAAGTTAAATAAACAAGGTGACAAAATACAGCCTTTTTATACATGTACATACACAATATGCAGAGAAGGGAATGGCAAACCACTTCAGTACTCTTGCCTTGAGGACCCCATGAACAGTATGAACTGTCTCTTATACACATCTAGATGTGTATAAGAGACAGGAACTAAAAAGCTTCTTGATGAAAGTGAAAGAGGAGAGTGAAAAAGTTGGCTTAAAGCTCAACAGTCAGAAAACGAAGATCATGGCATCTGGTCCCATCACTTCATGGCAAATAGATGGGGAAACAGTGAAAACAGTGAGAGATTTAATTTTGAGGGGCTCCAAAATCACTGCAGATGGTGATTGAAGCCATGAAATTAGGACGCTTGCTCCTTGAAAGAAAAGTTATGACCAATCTAGACAGCATATTCAAAAGAGAGACATCACTCTGCCAACAAAGGTCCATCTAGTCAAAGCTATGGTTTTTCCAGTAGCTATGTATGAATGTGAGAGTTGGACTATAAAGAAGGTTGAGTGCTGAAGAATTGATACTTATGAACTGTGATGTTGGAGAAGACTCTTGAGAGTCCCTTGTACTGCAAGGAGATACAATCAGTCCATTTTAAGCAAATCAGTCCTGAATATTCATTGGAAGGACTGATGCTGAAGTTGAAGCTCCAATACTGTGGCCACCTGATATGAAGAACTGACTCATTGGAAAAGACCCTGATGCTGGGAAAGATTGAAGGTAGGAGGAGAAGGGGTCGACAGAGGATGAGATGGTTGGATGGCATCATTGACTCATGGACATGAGTTTGAGTAAACTCCAGGAGTTGGTGATGCACAGGGAGGCCTGGCATGCTGCAGTCCATGGTTTTGCAAAGAGCTGGACACGACTGAGCGACTGAACTGAACTGAAATGAACTGGCCTGCTCAGATTCTAGAGTGAGTGGTCTAGGTGGCAAAATTATTCATTAACTGTGTAGTCTCCTTCATTATTCCCTTTGAACTGATTCTGAAATTTTCTTTAAAGTATATTGGATTCATTTTGTTTTTGTACAAATGATCTGTTATAGTATTTAATTATCTCATACTTAAATGTGATATACTGCTACTTTTATTCAGTTTTAATTTAAACCTTTGGATAGAAAAATTTGTTGTAAGTTTTGTTCATTTCTAAAAAGTGAATTCATTTCTATTTTTAGTTGTATTTCATATCCTACTAACTTTTCTATATAATCATTATTGCCGTAGCTGAATATTTGATTTGTATATGTTGGTTTTGTATTAGGCAGCATTACTAAAGCTTCAAATTAATTTTAAATTTGCTTCTTAGTTACACAGATTTTATTGTTGCTGTTTCAAATTAACAGACTTTCAGAGCACTTTTAGTTTCACAGAAGAATTGAGCAGAAAATTCATAGTTCCTACATAACACCTGCTTGTTTCCCACACAGCTTCCTCACTATCAACATCTCTACCAGAGTAATGCCTTTGTTACAGTCAATGAATTAACACTGGCACATCATTGCTGATTAAGCCCATGTGGTGGTGGTGGTTTATACGTGAAGTGTCTGACTCTTGTAACCCCATGGACTGTAGCCTGCCAGACTCCTCTGTCCATAGAATTTTCCAGACAAGTACACTGTAGTGGGTTGCCATTTTCTTCTCTAGCCCACAGTTTACATCATGTTTCATTTTTTGTGTTGTACATTCTATGAGTTTGGACAAATGTATAATGTCAGGTATCTACAGTTACAGTGTCACAAAGAATAGTTTTCCTGCCCCAAAAATCCCGAGTTAGATCTCTTTATCTCTCCCTCCCCAGACTCCTGGCAACCACTGACTGTCTTCAGTTTTGCCTTTTCCAGAATGGCATGTACTTGGAATCTTCTTTCACTTATTAATATGCCTTTAAGATGTATTCATGTCTTTTTGTGGCTTGATAGCTGTTCTTCTTTTTTTTTTTTTAACCTGTCCGTTGTATGGGTATGGTTTCCCAGGTGGCACAGTTAGTAAAGTATCTGCCTGCCAGTGCAAGAGAGGCAAGAGATGTGGATTCAGTCTCTGGGTTGGGACGATCCCCTGGAAGAAGAAATGGCAACCTGTTCCAATATTCTTGCCTGGAAAATTCCAAGGACAGAAGAGCCTGGTGGGCTATAGTCCATGGGGTCACAAAGAGCTGGACACAACCGAGACTGAGCATGCATGTGTATGGATGCACCAGTATCTGTTCACCTGTTGAAGGACATCTTGTTTACTTCTAAATTTCAGCAGTTATAAATAAAGCTGCTATGAACATCCATGCACAGGTTTTTGTGTGAATGGAAGTTTTCAACTCATTTTGGATAAATTTACAGTTTTTATAATGTCAAAAATAATATATCCTGCATTATTTAAGATTTTTGTCTCTTCCCTTCCTCTTCTTTTATTTCCTATTTATTTTATTATTTAATTACATTGGCTGAGATCTATTACAGTAGCAGGGATGCAGTAGTGGAAAACTTTTATTTTTCTTTCATATATTAAAAGGATATTTCTAAAGTTCTTCACTACATGTGACTTTGGCTGCAGTTTTGGTTTTTTTTAACGGCAGCTATTTGAAATTTTATCTGTTGTTGCTGCTAAGTCACTTCAGTTGTGTCCAACCCTGTAGGACCCCATAGACAGCAGCCCACCAGGCTCCCCTGTCCCTGGGATTCTCCAGGCAAGAACATTGGAGTGGGTTGCCATTTCCTTCTCCAATGCATGAAAATGAAAAGTGAAAGTGAAGTCGCTCAGTCGTCTCCGACTCTTCCCAACCCCATGGACTGCAGCCTACCAGGCACCTCCATCCACAGGATTTTCCAGGCAAGAGTACTGGAACAGGATGCCATTGCCTTCTCCCTTTATCTGTTAGAGGACATTATATTTTAAGTCTGAATTCTGGAGAACTGTCATTTTCTTTTGTGATAATATGTTACAGTGGTCCATAATGGTGTTTGATGAATTGTCCCTTTTAGTGAGTGCATTTGTAGTTGCAAACACCTTTCTTCTATTGGTGGGCTTCCCTGATAGCTCAGTTGGTAGAGAATCTGCCTGCAATGCAGGAGACCCCGGGTTGATTCCTGGGTTGTGAAGATCCTCTGGAGAAAGGATAGGCTACTCACTCCAGTGTCCTTGGACTTCCTTTGTGGCTCAGCTGGTAAAGAATCCTCCTGCAAAGTGTGAGACCTGGGTTTGATCCCTGGGTTGGGAAGACCCCCTGGAGAAGGAAAAGGCTACCCATTTCAGTATTCTAACCTAGAGAATTCCATCGACTGTATGGGAGTTGCTAAGACTTGGACGTGACTGCGCAGCTTTAAAGATTCTGACACAACTGTGCAACTTTTACTTTCTTCAGTAGGTAAGACTTTTTATTATTTAACTTGATTCTGAAGATTCAACAAGTTAGAAATTATAGGTCTTTCTTTTGGTTCCTTGTAGGTGGCACTATTGCATACACAGCTGAGCAATTTCACTTTCTTCTGTAGGTAAAACATTTTATTTTTTAATTTGATTCTGAGGACTCAAAAGTCCGAAAGGAGAGGTCTTATCTTCGGTTCCTACTGGTAGCACTGCTGCATAAGTTTTTGGTTTCTCTTACCTGGGCTACCTCTGGTTACATTTGAGAATTGGCACTTTGCACTCTCTAGCTCTTCTGTCAAGGTGTCATCCAGTATCCCTCTTGTCACTGCTTGTGCCTCCAGAGTTGTTAATGCCTTGCCCAGCTGGTGGCAATGGCATTGCCACCTAGGGCACCGGAATGACTGGCACCTCCACTGCACACAGGGCCTCCTGTGTTGCAGGCTCCAGCCACCACAGGAAAAGGGTGGAGGTGGCTAGAGAACCAGGGTTGGGAGGGTCCCCATATTGTCTGGGGTTGTTGGGTTCATGGGCATTGCTGCTGTGGGTGGAAGTTGCCTGGAGTTGGAGTGTCTCCACAACTAGTGGGATGGGGTCCCAGGCCTCGCTGTCTCTGCCACTTGGTTGCCTGTGCCCATGGGGGCTGCTGAGGCTTGGAGGCTGGAGTCTTGTGCTGCCTCCCCTGAAGATACTGTTTTCTGGGACCATAGGTTCAGCTGCTGTCCCTGGAGGTTGGGAATTATAATCCCCACCCCTCCTCTGCTCCTGGCTGTGCCTTTTCTATATGTTCTAGTCCAAACATTTCTATGTACAGATATGTGGAATTCTCTGGCATCATGGGGTGTTGGGCAGAGGCAACTTTGTTGAGTTATGGATGTTTTACTGGTTTTACGTGGAAGGGGAGCAGCAAAGGGTGCCATAGAGCCGTGATGCTGACATCACCCTGACATATATCTTGCTGAGGAGACTACCGGAAAGAACTGTGAAAGTTCCAAGCAATTTCTTTTAGTTGACTATTATAACATACATAAGGAATGAGATGAGCTAAAAACCAAGCCATTCAGCTTTCAGGCAGAATCTAGAGGAAAATTAAAGAAGCCAGGGCAGTTCAGACTCAAAAGTTTAACTGTGTGTAAGCCATAGATACTCTACATGGTAGAAGGTTATCAAAGTAAAAATGATGTCAAGGCAAAGACCAAATTCTAAGGTGCTGGGAGTGAAATGTGGCCTTTGGTTAGAGATCTCAAGGATGTGGCTGTAAGATCTTCTGTTGGGACCTCAGTAAAATAAAGAGGAAATCTAGATTAGATTCTAAAAGACTTAAGGTCAGGTCTCCTAAACCCTCTATGCTACATACGAAAACCTTTAAGAATCTTAAGGACATGACTTATAGACTCTTTCAGCCAGGCAAAAATGTTCCTAGAAATCTTAACAATATTGTTCCAAAGTACCCTGACCCTCAGCCCAACTCGGTGAAAAGCTTGTGTCAAAGAGCTTTGTGAATATGGCATCTGTCTAACTGAGTATATCTTAGTAATAATTGTAAGGCCCTAAAATATTTTTAAAAAGAATTTCATTGGCGTCATCATTTTCAGTTTCATCATATTGGGCTTTAGGGGCAAATTTAGAATAATGTCCCCCTCTTGGAGTTTACTACTGCTATGTTGCTGTTAAAGTGAAGTCACTCAGTTGTTCCCGACTCTTTGCAACCCCATGGACAGTAGCCTGCCCTAAGCTCCTCCATCCATGGGATTTTCTAGGCAAGAGTACTGGAGTGGGTTGCCATTTCCTTCTCCAGGGAATCTTCCCAACCCAGGGATCGAACCCAGGTCTCCCGCATTGTAGACAGACGCTTTACCGTCTGAGCCACCAGGGAAGTCCTATTGCTGTTATGGGCCTCCCATGTATCCCTTTTACAATAGAAGTTTTCTGTTTTGGTCATTCTGTATCTATTGTATCATTATTTGTTGAGTTTGTGATGGGCAGATAATTTGACTCTTTTTTAAATTTTATTTTATAAACAACTGGAATTTATTTCCCAAAGTTCTGAAGACTGGGAAGTCCAAGATCAAGGTGCTGGCAGATTTGGTGTCTTTATTCTAAGTTCTTCAGACTACAAGAAATCATACTTGAAGGATCTACACAAGAAGCCCCATTTGTACCTTGATTTGATGAAAAGACCTGCACTTTGAACTGATGTAATGATATACATTTTAGAACTAGGAGAGGGAGTAAGTGTACTTTGTACATGAGGGCTATGAAAGCTATTTGTAGTTATGAAGAGGAAAAGTTAAAATTTACATAACTTTCTTTTCCTTCTGCCTCTGTAACCCAGCTTGCTCCTTGCAAAGTCTAGATCACATAGGTCTCAAAAAGTGGGGGCTCACAATACTAGGGACAGGAGTTTGTCTCACTCACTCTTGTCCTGCTGTTTGCAATCGCCATAGCCCCTGCAAACCTGCAAACCCGCAAACCCGCTTAATCATGCTTGTCTATGTATACAAAATTTTGTAACCCGTTTGTTCAGGGCTCAGAGCTTGGAGTGTGTACTCCTCTGGGCCTGCCAGCATAATAAACCTGAATTATCCAGCTCTCTGAGTGTGGTGCTTGATTTCTGGTTTCTACATTTCTTGTGTGTGTGTGTGTGTGTGTGTGTGTATCCAAATTCCATTTTATTTTATTTACATTTTAACAGTGTTTTTTAAAAATTAATTTATTTATTTTTATTTTATTTTTACTTTATTTTACTTTACAATACTGTATTGGTTTTACATTTCTGGAGGCCTCAGAGAGATTCCAACCACGCTGGCCCCTGGCGCTGCCGGACTGGCGGCTCAGCTGGGCTGGAGCCAAGGAACCCCGAGAGGAATGAGAAGGAGCGCCACCTGATGGTATTCCGGGTTCTCTTTTGGACCGGTGTTCCCCCTCTCCTGACTGCCCAGCCGACCAGACTCGTTGGAGGGACGGACCAACTCACCAGGAACTGCCATAGGTCGAGGGAAGGCTCTGGGGTCGGTCCCTAGTCAGGACCTACCCCAACAGGTAGAACAGGAGACTGATCACCTCCTTGGGCTTCCAGGAAGGGAGCATCAGATAGGGAGAACTGGGGACTCCGGAGAAGGGAGGCATTGTGATAGCCTCTGAATGATTGTGAGTGCATGATTGCTGATTGAATGGAGTGAGAATTTTTTTTTTTGAAAACTGCAAAGCCAATTCTTTTTATGTATGCAATTAAAAACAGCTAGCTTGCTGAAAGGCCTGCCTAGGGAAAAGCTTGAAGTTAACCCTTTGCACATCCTCACATCCACTTTGCCTGAGACGTCAGCCTTGGGCAAATTAGAACTTCAAGCAAAGAAAAAAAGGGGTCAAAGATATTTTAAATCTCAAACAGAAAACTGTAAGATCTCTGCCTGTCTGGATTTATGTATGTCTCAGTGTATCTCTCTCTCTCTTTTTTTTCTTCTGATAATATTGTTGAAGTTGTAAATGCATTCTAATTTAATCGGTCTAAAGAAAAGTAAGCACTTACAAATCAAACAATTCTAATGCAAGAAAAATTAACTTAAATGCATTTCAGATTCATGTAAACTGGGAAATATTCAATATTAAATATCTAATATTAATGTTTGTTTGCTAATCTAATAAGAAAGTAAGATGTATGTTTTTAATAAAGAAGATATAAAAAATAAAATTATATTTTATAAAGGGAAAATAAAGTAGGTCTGACTTACAGATGGCTGTCATACGACGTGATTAAATGGTTTGTGTAAAGTGGACCCTAAAAAATTTTTGTGCATGGATAGGACTAAGTTTAAGATAAATTTAATTGTTTACCTAAATGAGTTTAACGTAAGCTGGTGCAAAACTTGAATTTGGCCTTTCTCTCTGTTAAAAGGACATACTTTTTCCAGATGTTGAACTGTTTTTAATAATAGATTTAAGTTTCTTTATCTCTTGATTGATTTGTTCTATATTTACCTTTAAAATCTTTTGTTAACTTTGGCTAAGTGAAGAACTATTATTTCACAGTGACTTATATGATCCTACCTGACTGAATGTTACCCTTTTGATATTTATTGGGAAAACTTCCTAAATAACTTGACTTCTAGCTAACTTTGGGATGCTTCAGAGGGTCCCTGAGACATCCCAAAGAGCTATTAAGCTACCTGGGTTCACTGGACATGTTAAATTACATGGGAAGTACTGTTGAAGGGCTGATAAGTCTTTTCAGATTATGCTGTATGGTTGATGTTACTAATATAGATATCCTAAAATTGTGTAAAATTCAAATAGATCTGATAAGCCCTGATAAAATATGGTCAATTATAATTCTAGTTAAAGTGTTGTGACCAGGTTTCTTTGTCAATTGCAATAGATCAGACTTTAAACATGCCTTCCATGATTTTACTCTCATGCCTTTAGAAAAATACTGCTAGTTCTTCAAGATTTATAGAAAATACTTTCTAAGATTAAGCAGATAAATAAATTTTATTGTTAACAGTAAGCTGGTACCAGACTGGAATTTGGTCTTCTCTCTATTTAGAGAACAAAGTATTCTTAGAATGCAGCTTTTGATAACGGATTATGAATTTCTTTGCTTTTAAGTGATTATATATTTTTTAAAATCTTTTTGTTATTTTGATAAAGTAAATAAACATTATTTAAGATTATTGTACATGTAGACAAAGCTCATTCTGCTTCAACAACAACAACAAAATAACCCCTCACAGCTAGACTTTTGCTATCATGGTGTCCTTAAAATATGGCAATAGTCTTTTCCTAAATAAGGAAATTAAAAATGGATAAACAACAGCTGAAAATCAAAGAGCCAGGGCTATGGAAAATCCAAGATGGCCACTTGACTTTTCCCAGCTCCCAGACAGACCTCATTTTTCTTTGATGAGGTAAAGACTTACCTGGCTACAGTGTTAATGCCCTCACAATGAGTTCTCCAAAAAAAGAAAACAAATATGTTCTACTGAATATTAAGTTCTAGTTTTATTAATTAAAGCCTGTGCTTACTAAGGCTCACTTCTGAGATGCTTCCTTGTTACATTATATTGCTAAAAGTTTTAACTGAGTTATTAAAAAGGACACTCTAAGATTGTTTCTAAAGCTTATTTCAGTACCCAGTCTTTGGGTAAAGGTCAGATGCTCCATGATGTACAACCAGGAGATGAACACTTGGACATAATCATTTAATTGAGTCGGATGACCTGGGGTATACCAGTCTATACCCAATGAAAGTTCTTGACTTAAATTTTTGCTTGTGACCTTACTAATAACTGCTAGTCATATTATTTTCTGTGTAGCTTGCTTCAGAAGATTATTTCTTACGTTACCAAATGTGTGACTGAGCCTGGTAACATGCTGATATGCAGTTCCATATGAGATCAAGAACTGTAATAGTATAATTCTAGATATGGGAAGAAGCAACAAGAGTAAATGATTTTCCTGAACTAAGAGGCTAGAAAGACAGGAATGGTCCAGAGAACTTGCTACTTACAAGGCCTGGTCTAGTGACAACACATTGAGTGGCCTGTCAACGGAATCTTTGTTAGACCTGGGAATGAGCCTTTCCAGCACCAAGAGACACAATGGTCATGAAATAGCCCCCAAAACATGGTCAATATGTGGCTATGAAGGGGCCCTGCTGACTGGAAGCTGGACCTTGGCAGCTGCCTCTACAAAGATTAAAATCATGATCACTACAAGATGCTGACCTTCAGCATCCCCTCGAAAGGAGTTCAAGGTGGAGATACAAAATAAGGCACTCTGTGCTCTGGGAAAAACCCTGAAAACAGGCCTTCAGATGGTCAGATGTTTTCAGGTAAAGATTTTCATGAGCCCAAATTCTTACATCTTCTCATACTTAGAGAAGTACTAATGTCACCAATGTCTGGACCTGGTTTCCCTGGCTAGCCCCACAACAACTTTCCTACTTCTGTTAATCTTTGGGCCATATATCTTTAACTTTCTTGTTAAGTTTCTTCTCCAAGTAGTAATACAACAAGAATATCCCCCAGCCAACACCCAGACAGTGCTGGAACAAGCTGCCTTATCCTTCTGTGGACTCTCTTCTCCCTCTGTAAATGCATCCCGAGGGCCTCAGACTATTCTCCCTTTGAGATTTTATATAGGAGACCACCCCCAGTAATAGGAAAGCTCAAGGGAGACCACTAGCAACTAGCTGACCTGGAGATATCCGGACACCTCCAGGCCCTGGAAAAGTCTTCCACCATATCACCCGAGAAGCCTTAGAAAGGACACCCATTCCCTTGGACAACTGGGTTCACCCTTATCAGCCAGGAGATGAGATACAGGTTAAAGACTGAAAAAGAAACCAGTTCAGCCAGTTTGGACAGGCCCTCACATAGTCATCCTGGCAACCTTCTACTGCTGTTAAAGTTATAGGTGTCATCCCTTGGATCCACCACACCAGAGAAGCTTCCTGTGATGAGGACACCTGGAAAGCTGGTCGGGACCCCATAAAACCTCCTTAAGGTCCAGTTCCAAAGACAACAGCCTTCACCCATGAAGGACACTGAACCCTGCTCTAGTCACTCTGAAAGCTGACTAGTCAATGCGTGGCAGAAGCTTGAGGATTCTTCAGCCTTACTCCAGCCACACTCCAGCAGCTGGCTGGTCAATGATGGTGGAAGCTTGAGGATCTGCCTATCAAGATATCAGTGGATTTTCATTGTCATCACTGACCTCTATCCTTAATCAGTATTATTTCTGTGCTCTTTATTACAAGACCAACTAGACTCCTTGGCTGAGGTGGTTTTACAGAATAGGAGAGGGTTAGACCTACTGACAGCTGAAAAGAGAGGACTCTGTCTCTTCTTAAATGAAATGAAGAATGCTGCTTTTATGTAAACCAATCAGAAATAGTCAAGGACATGGCACAACAGCTAAGAGAACAAATCATATAAGGAGAGAGAAACTAGCTAATTCCTGGGGTAATTAGAACAATATCTGGAGCTGGGCATCATGGCTTCTCCCTTTAACAGGTCCTCTCTTCATGCTCTTTGCAGTGCTCTTGTATTCTCAATGTAATTGTCAGTAATTTCCTCTCGGATTGAATCCATAAAGTTACAAATGGTAATAGCTCAATATAGCCCTTTAAATGATGGAGAGCTCTGCATGTCCTACCAAAACATGAGATAATGCTTTCCACGAGTGACAGAAGAGGGGGGAATGAAGAGGAAAAGTTAAAATTTTACATAGCCTCGTGGTCCTTCTGCCTCTGTAACCCAGCTTGCTTCTTGCAAAGTCTCGTCACAGAGGTCTCAGAAAGTGGGGACTCACAATACTAGAACAGAGTTTATCTCACTCACCCTTGTCCTGCTCTTTGCAATCGCTTTAGCCTCTGTAAACCCACAAACCCACTTAACCATGCCTGTCAAAAAGCTCTGTAACCAATTTGTTTAGGGCTCAGAGCTTGGAGAGTTAACTCCTCTGGTCCCACTGGTGAAATAAACCTGAGTTCTCCAACTCTCTGATTGTGGTGCTTGGTTTCTTGAGTACTGGTTTCTACAACAGTTAGAGATGGGACTGATAGCCACAATTCTTCGACACTCTTGCCCTTGAGAGGTAGGATTTATTTCCTCCCTCTATGAAGAAATATGAGGTTGGTCTGTGACTTCTTAAACTAATAGAATATGGTGGAAGGGTGTTAATTCTGTCTATGGGTTTTTTCTTTCAATGACTAACAGCTTTTGCCTTAGTCTGTTGCCCCCCTGTATCCCTGCATTATACCTGCTGAGGAAGCACAGGGTAATTACAAGGAGAAAGTGGAAGAAGAGAGAAAAAAGGGAAAGATTTTATCAGTTGCAGCTATTCCATGTCCAGCTGTTATAAGGAGAAACTGGAGAGAGAAACACAGGAAAAAATTTTATTGGGTCCTAGTTATTCCATGTCCAATTATTCAAGTTAACTTAACTGAGAGGCTCCAGACTTGCTTTAGCAGAGTCAACTCTTGCTGTTTTCTGACTCATGGAATAATGCAGTTTAATGAAACAAATGGTGTTAAACCAGTAAATTTTGGAGTACTATTGTGTTTCCAGTCAGTTCAGTTGCTAGGTCATGTCTGAATCTTTGTGATCCCATGGACTGCAACATGCCAGGCTTCCCAGTCCATCATCAACTCCTAGAGCCTACTCAAGCTCATGTCCATTGAGTCAGTGATGTCATCCAACCATTTCATTCTCTGTTGGCCCCTTCTACTCCTGCCTTCAATCTTTGCCAGCATCAGGGTCTTTTCCAATGAGTTAGTTCTTCACATCAGTTGGCCAAAGTATTGAAGCTTCAGCTTTAGCATCAGTTCTTCCAAAGAACACCCAGACTGATCTCCTTTAGGATGGACTGGTTGGCTCTCCTTGCAGGCCAAGGGACTCTCAAGAGTCTTCTCCAACACCACAGTTCAAAGGCATCAGTTCTTTGGCACCCTTTCTCTTTTAGGTTTCAATTACATTTTTGTAGATATCTCCACATCTCAGAAGACACTGAGGTTCTAGTAATATTTTTTTGTATCTTTTTCTTCTTCAGATTCGATGATTACTATTGATCTGTCTTCAGTTCAATGACTCTTCTGCCTGTCTATTTTTCTGTTAAGTCCATCCAGTGATTTTTTTTTTTACTGACATTATACTGTTGAGTCTAGAATTTTTATTTGGTTCATTTAATAGTTTTTGTCTTCTGAACTTTCCCCATCTGTTCACTCCTTAGGACACAGTTTCCTTTGAGTCTTTGAAATTATATATACTTGCTGTTCTAAGGGCTTAGTCTGTCAATTTCAATATCTGGATTATCTTTGGTTTCTGTTCACTGTTTTTTCCATTAGCTATGGGTCACCTTTTTTTTTTTGGCATCTCTATTAAATATTTGTTATATACTGTACATTTTGGATAATGCCTTGTAGAAACTTTTAGTTAATTTTTTTTTTGAATGATGTTTTTATTCTAGCAGGTAGTCAAACTGTTGGCCAATCACCTGGAACTTAAAGGTTTTCTTTTATACTTTTTAATGGCATTTTCATTTAAATTTTTCCTTGGGTCTTAGGATGAATCCATTAGTCTCGGAATATAGTTTTTATTAAGAAGAATAGCTGTTTCAGTAGAAATTCCAAGCTTTATACCAATTCTTCCAGCTAGATGTGACTTGGACCAAACTCTGCCCATGCTGTGGAGGGGAGAAGCTGAAGTCTCTGCTCAGCTCTTTCAGCCTATAACAATTGTGTTCTGTTGGGATCCTTAAATTCTTTCCTGTGCCTGACCAGTTTGAAGGTCAGCCATGGATGTGAAGTATTTTTCCCTTTGTAGTTTCTGCCCCCCCCTCCCCCCGGGATAATCTATTTTCAACTCTTCTGGTGACCCCAAATTCTGTCTCTAATCTTTCAAGCCACTAAAACTTTAGGTTCTCCACCCTAAGTTTTAGTCACTTCATGACTCATATAGACTCACGAGTGGCCTCAGAAGAAAAGCAATATAGACATGAATTTCTCCTTATGGTCTTTTTAACCCCCTCAAGAGTCCAATCCCATTTGGTTTTTGTCTGCTTTTGATCATCAGCCCGTGCCTTCAAATATTTACTTTCTATATTTTATTTAGAAGTTATTGTTACCTGTGGGAAGGTTAGATTGATAAAAGCTAGTCTGCCATTACTGGAACAAATATTCTCTGCCACAGTTTTTATATATTTAGCTTAGGGCACAGAAATTGACTTTTAAAATCCAAGGCAATGGATTATGTGGCTCTCAGTAAAATTTGATTCCAAGCTGAAGGCACAGAGTAATAGCAAAGCTGTATTTTATTCTCTCTTTGCTTTAAGGTCAGCTGTCTTTAGTGGACGTTTGTCCCTTCCCTATAGAATTTCAGTGAAAACTTCAAAGAGGAGCTAACACATACCAACATATGAAATTTTTCTACCATTTCCATATATATGTATATATGTATACACTCCATGTATGTATGAAAGTGTGTTAGTTGCTCAGTCACGTCTGACTCTTTGCAATCCCACTGACTATAGCCTACCAGGCTCCTCAGTCCATGGAATTCTTCAGGCAAGAATACTGGAGTGGGTAACCATTCCCTTCTCCAGGGGATCGTCCTAACCCAGGGATCAAACCTGGGTCTCCTGCATTACAGGCAGATTCTTTACCATCTGAGCCACCAGGGAAGCCCATATATGTAAATATATATATAAAATAAACAACATCCAGTCCTTATAATGAGTCAGCTACAAATCTAGAAGCTGAACCTGTGTTGACTGATATATAATTAGTTGACATAAGTTTAGCTCTTAGATTTGTATCTATCTATAGTATATGTACATATATAATATGTTAATAACTAAATATATATTAGTTATATAGATTTAAAATATTTTAGCATATGATATATGCTATATATCACATTATATAGTATTACTATTACAACACACTATTATAATATATTCATATATATCTACTATTATGGTACTACAGGTGTGCTCAGTCATGTCCAACTCTTTGCAGCCCCATGAACTATATATAGCCCACCAGGCTCCTCTGTCCATGGAATTTTCTAGGCAAGAATACTGGAGCCAGTTGCCATTTCCTACTCCAGGGGATTCTTCCAGACCCAGGGATCAAACCCTTGTCTCCTGAATTGCCAGGCAGATTCTTTACCACTAGCACCACCTGGGAAGCCCATTATAGTACTATAATACTGTGTATTTACTGTACTACAAACTCTGCTATGCTCACTATAATACCACACTATATAATTCTACATATACTGTGTAATACTATATAGGTCTGTTGGATTTATTTGGGTTGGTTGTCCTTGCCTCTCTGTTCATTCTCAATCAGCCTTCACTTGGACATATCAAAGGAACCTCCACATTGTCCACATCAGATACTCTTCCTGTGTTCCCTGACATTGCCAATGACAGTCTATTTCTGAGCTGTTGAAGTCACAAACTTCAGGGACATCTGTTTCTCCACTGATAATTAATCACCAAGCCCTGTTGTTTCTTCCTCCTAAATAATTTTGCATCTGCCCACTTCTTTAAACTTTCACTGCCAACATCCTAACATTGCACTGTTTGGGACTGCAGTAAATAAAATACACGACAAAAACAACTTAATCTCTATGAGATTTTTTTTGTTTGTTTCTCTGTAAATCTCACATGGTAAGAAGTAAGAGTTAGGGCAGTTCCAGGGCTAATTTAAGACACAAGTGGTTTCAAACTTTCTACTCCACTCTCCTTAATGTATCAGTATAGTTATTCCCCTGGGGTCACAAGATGGCTGTGACAGTTCTTGGCTCACTTGTAGACACAATCACATGAAGCAAAGAAGATGGACACGTCCTGCTTGCATGTCATTTTTTATGCATGAGGAAATCCTTTCTAAGCTGTCCCTCTGCAGACTTACTTCTGGGTCCCAGTGGTCATTACTGAGTCACTTGTCCATGCTCTAGCTAAAGAAGGCTGGAAAAGTGAGTTTTTTGTGTGTTCAGAGGGTACAACGGAAGGCAGCTTCTTCTGGCCAGAAGGAAGATTGGGATGGGTGATGTAGATAGAGGGACTGTTATTTTAGAGAGGCATGTAATAGGATCTAACACATACACACTCATCTCTCTCCTGGACTATGTCCGGAGCTTCCTATTCTTTCTCTGTGTTTCTAGTCTTACTCTCCTTCAATCCGTTCTCCCCTCTTCCTGCTACCAGAGGAGTCTTCCCACAAGTGTATAAATACCTGGTTCATTTCTTTGCTTGTTTACTGTCAGTATCTCTCATAATTATGTATACTCCCTGAGGCAGTATGTTCTGTTCCCAACATTATGCCTGAGACCAGGCCTCCCACATCAAAGGTGCTATCATTAGACATTTGTTGGCTAGATGACTAAGATGCATACCTGGTTCCATCAGTGCCCTCTTAAGACCTTCAAATGGATTCCCTTTGCCTCTGAGACGGGGTCATGCCTTGTGGAAACTGTAAGGCTTTTCATCAAATGGTCTGTACCCGCGTTTGTACCTCTCCCCACTCCTCCTCACCTCTGTCCTCTTCTCAAGCTTTCTAGAATGTTCTTCAGTTTTTCAAATGCACCATGCATTTTCTTCCCTCTCCATGTTTCCCTCTAGAACTGTTTTAGCTTTTAACTTTGCCTAAGCCCTTCCCTAGAAATAAATTTCAATTTCAGTGTCACCTTTGCTGGGAAATCTTCCAGACATTGTTGGAAGCCCCTGGACTTCTCCATCCTGGAAGTCTTCACAAGCTATTGTGACCACTTACTTATGGTTTTCTACCACCATCATTGTAAAAATCAACTTTATTGAGATAGTATTTGCATTCAAAACATTCACCTATTTAAAAGTACAATTCAGTTGCTTCTAATATATTCATAGAGTTGTACAGTTATCATTACAGTCAATTTCAGAGCATTTTTTTAATCACCCCCTCCATATATGCATACCCATTAGCAGCTATTTCCCACATTTTCTTCCAGTCCCCCCAGTCCTAGGCAACTACCAGTCTTCTTGCTATTGCTATGAATGTGCCAATTCTGGGTATTTCACAGGTGAAAATTAACCTCTATGTGGTCAGTGATTGTGTATCCTGTCACCCCTGTATGTCCAGTGTCCGCAGAGAGCCTGGTATATGGTTGGCACTCAAGAAATATTTGTTGTATGACTGGCAGATCGAATAGTTTAAAATGTCAGTTTTCAAAGTCAGTCACTCCCTTTTCTGTATATCTGCTACATTCTTACATATACTTATTGCTGTTTTTATCATTCACATTGACATTTTTAATGTACTTGTTTATCTCCCTGTATTAGGAGTTTCATGGGACAAGAGCCACGCCTGATTCATCTTTGTATATCTTTGCTGAGTGTGTTACTTGGCACACCACACATTAGACAAATATTTGCCGGGTGGGTAAATGAATGAATGAGTTAGCTCTGACCCCCCGCTTCCCCAGATTGGCAGTCAAGCTCTCCCACTGGACAGGTGGGCTCAGTGCATTTGTTTGCTCATCCTGCCAGTGTTTATTAGCAACGTAGGGTGTTATTTATCTTTCCCATCAGCATTCCATGAATGTTTGCCTCTTCCATGGTGATCACGCCCTCTGTGTGTAATCCTGGTGTCCCTGCACAGCCACCATCCCGCGACACACAGATTTAGGAGTTCGTCAAATGATGTGTGGTTTTGTTTTCTTTTGGCTGCACCATTTGGCATGTGGGATCTTAGTTTCCCTACCAGGAACTGAATCCCTGCCCACTGCAGTGGAAGCAGTGACTCTTGGATCGCCAGGGAAGCCCCACTGTATGGTTAATTTTTTTTTTTAATTTTTAAATTTAATTTATTTGCTTTTAAGTCTTTATTGAATTTGTTACAATATTGCTTCTGATTTGTGTCTTGGTTTTTTTTGGCCTCAAGTCATGTTTGATCATAGCTTCCAACCAGGAATTGAACCCCCGCCTCCTGCCTTGAAATGCCAAGCGCTACTGGACCACCAGGGAAATCCCCTGCTGTGATTTAAAGCCCATGTTTGAGAGTCTCTGAGCCTCTGGACATCAAGGGCAGGGTCACTGTGTCAGACAGGGTCATGATGTTTAATTCCCTCATCCTGAGGTACATTAGTAGGTACTGCTGCCCAGAGGATTCAGCAGGAGTGGTCAGAGTGAGGGGTCATGTCACAGAGGGAACACTCTGCTTGGTGAGGCATCTGTGTCTATAGGGTATGTAGAGAATGTCTCCATATGTTGGTTTACCTGGCTTGAATTGTACCAAAAGCTTTTCCAGAAGGTCATTGGTGTGGCAACTAGGGAAACAGAGGGCCTATTTCTACAGGCTGGTTCTTTGCTGTTGGTGGTGATGTTATTCAGTCGCTAAATCATGTTGAACTTTTTGTGACTCCATGGACTATATCACACTAGGCTTCCCTGTCCTTCACCATCTCCTAGAGCTTTCTCAAACTCATGTCCACTGAGTCAGTGATGCCATCCAACCATTTTGTCCTCTGTCGTCCCCTTCTCCTTTTGTCTTCAATCTTTCCCAGCATCAGGATCTTTTCCAATGAGTTGGCACTTCATATCAGGTGGCCAAAGGACTTCAGCTTCAGCATCAGTTTTTCCAATGAACATTCAGGGTTGATTTCCTTTAGGATTGACTGGTTTGATCTCTTTGGGGCCCAAAGGCCTCTCAAGAGTCTTCTCCAGCATCACAGTTTAGAAGCATCAATTCTTCAGTGCTCAGCCTTCTTTATGGCTCAACTTTCACATCCATACATGACTACGGGATAAACCATAACTTTGACCTTTGTCAGCAAAGTGATGTTTCTGCTTTTTAATAGAAAAAGCTGTTAGGTTGGTCATAGCTTTTCTTCCAAGGAGCAAGCATCTTTAAATTTCATGACTGCAGTCACCGTCCACAGTGATTTTGGAGCCCAAGAAAAGAAAGTCTGTCATCGTTTCCACTTCTCCCAATCGATTTGCCATGAAATGATGGGACTGGATGCCATTATCTTAGTTTTTTGAATGTTGAGATTTAAGCCAGCTTTTTCACTCTCCTCTTTCACCTTCATCAAGAGGCTCTTTAGTTCCTCTTCGCTTTCAGGGCCAGACCTCCCGGCCTGTCAGTGTGGGGCTATGGCCAAGCCTGGTGGCCTGGGTCTTGGCTCTGTGTGACCAACTGCCCATGCTGCTGCTAGGGAGCATCTCCTGCAGCACAGCCTGAGGACAAACGGGCTCTTCCCGGCATGCTGCCCACAGGGCTCCCTCGTCTCGAGAGGACCAGCCAGTCCTGGCCTGTCCGCAGTTTTGCCTTCGGTGCCTCTGCCCCTGGTTCCCCTGGGCAATGGCCCGCCATTGGCTGCTGACCTGTAACTGCCCTGCATACACACCCAGAGGCCACTGCTGAACACGGGTGGCCTCACAGGACTCTGCTCCTCTGAACTTCGGCTTCTTCTGGGAATCCCCCCAAAATGCTTATAGACCAGCTGTTGCCTGTGGTAGGCTGAACGACAGCCCCCGGAAAGCACTCACATCCTGACCCTGGGACCTGTAAACATGTTAACTTATATGGCAAAGGGACTTTGCTGTTGTGATTAAGAGGTTTTCCTGGATTATCTGGGTGGGTCCAATATAATCCCAAGGGCCCTTAGAAGAGGGAGGCAGGAGCTCATAGAAAAAAGATGCCGCACAACCAGCTTTGAGGGTGGAGAGAAGGGACCTGAACGTCCTCTAGAAGCTGGAAAAAGCAAGACTTCTTCCTGGAGTTTCCAGAAGCAGCCATCCCTCCCAGCACCTTCATTTTAGCCCCGAAAGACACCAAACCTGTGACCTCCAGTGCTGTATGAGAATAAATTTGTGTTGCATTAAGCTACAAAGCTTATGGTCATCTGTTACAGCAGAAATAGGAAATGAATATATTGTCCCTACTGTGGGGTTGCAGCAGCCCTAGTCCAAAGGGTTTGTGTCTGGCCAAGTGGGAGATGCTCAGTTTTTGAACCCAAAATGAGGCTATGTTTGTCACCTTGGGCTACCAGAACAGAGGACCACAGACTGAGTGGCTTAAAGAGGAGAAATGTGCTTTCTTACCGTTCTGGAGGCTGAAGGTCGAGTTCAGGGTGCCAGCAAGGTTGGTGTTCGGTGAGGGCTCTGTTCTTAGCTCGCTGCCAGCAAGGTTGGTGTTCGGTGAGGGCTCTGTTCTTAGCTTGCTGATGGCCACCTTCTTGCTGTGTCCTGGCCTCTACTCTCTGTGTGCGTGGAAAGAGTGTGCTGACGTCTCTTCTTCTGATAAGGACCCCAGTCCCATGGTATTAGGGTCCACCCTTATGAACTCAGTTAACCCTAATTACCTCTTTAAAAGTGTTATCTCTCAGTCACCTCGGAGGCTAAGGATTTAACATAGGAATTTTGTGGAGATGCAGTTCAGTCTGTAATACAGGCCCTCTGCAATTACCTATGTCAACAGAAGGAGCAAAGGCTCCTCAGGCCGTGTGCTGCCTGAGATCTCAGTGACCTTTGCAAATAACAGAGTGCGATCTGGGTGCCCTCATGACAGTGTCCTGAAGTGAATCCCCGTTGAACTCACCTTGCGCTTCTGTCATCCAGGTCTTCATAGACTAACCAGAGGTGTTTGAGGGTTTTTTTCACTGAACTTGTTTGGGCAGCCTGCTGTTGGCAGCTGTAACCACTCTGGCATAATCATCAGAAAAGTAACTGAGAGCATTGGAAGTTAAAAGTACAAAGTTCTCAGGTGAAGTTCCATTTGGTTAAGGCAGTCTGGTAGCCTGCCTCTTCCCCCACCCCCTTACTCCACGCCCTCCACTGCTGTCTTTAGTAAAGGAAGCAGTTTGTTAGGTCCCTGGCCATAATTTCATCTTTCTAGAAGTCACAAGCATTTTATATCTTCCCATGGCAGTTTTCTCCAATCCAGCCTGATGCTATACTGTTCAAAGGATGCTTCTAACTCCATTTCAGGGCATCTCATCATAGCACCCAGTCCTAGGGACTTCCATCCTAAGGTCTAAGTCTCAAAAAAATTGACTTCTGGCCAAGTCCACTCCCCTGTGCTGGAATGTGAATTGTTAGTGGTTCAGGCTATCCAGGAAACAGGGGAGCCTCATCTCAAGAGAGCCAGCCAGACACTCTGAAAGTGATTTGTGGACACCAAAGCCTTCAGAGTGCTCTAAAGATGATGGAAGCCACAGGCCCAGGGAACAGTGGAGACCTTCCTACCCTGAGGGAGTCTCTTGTCTGGCAACTTTCTGGAAATCCAGTGCCGGCAGCGGCAGACAGTTCTGATTAAAGATTCAGCCACCCCTACGCCCACCCCAGATGTTCCAAAGAGCAGGGTGCAGAAGGACCTCTCATGTTGGTACAGTGGACATGCTTCCTGGTATAGGAGCCCGCATGTAGATGTCACGCTGGCTGGTGGGTCCGCTGCAGCCCAGAGGTGTTAGAGGCAGATCCTTAAATACACTGCTTAGAAGTGAATTCGGATCTGCAAGCTAAAAGTGTCAGTCTTAACAGTCACCATCTTAGACTGATGTGTAGGCAAAAGAACTCAATTTGCTGCCTGGAGAGCCCAGTGTAAGCCCTGAGCTTTTATCTTCCTCCGATGAGAATTTTGATTTATACTCAGTTCTGAAGGGACATAGCTTCGGGCACTCAGAAAACAGCTGTGTATTTGGGTTTATTGGCCCAAGTGACCAGGGACAGTTTGGGGACAAACGGTGCCTTGTTTGGAGTTGTTTATGCTTCCTATACCTCTCCCCTATGGGATGACCTTGGCTAACCTTCCCCAGCTGGGGAAGACCTGGGTCATCTTATGTGCAGCCTAAGGGGACCTTGTCCATAGCTTGGGGGAACTTCCATCACATTCAGAGCCTTAAGGAGAACTTGCAAAGTCTCCAGTCCTGTCTGGGCCCCTCTCCCTTGGCTGGTGGTGGGCAGTTAAGTCTGAGGACCAGTCTTCCTCCAGGGAATCCTGTGCTTGCCTTGGCAGCATCTCAGATTTCTGCTTCCAGGAACATAACTATGGATTTCTCTGAGTTATTCCTATGATTGGGCTCCTGCACTCTTGCAACAGTGGTTCCTGAGTGTTTCCTTAATGTAGCCACTGTCGGTGCCACTCACTGTCTCCAGTCCATGCACCTTCCTTCTCTTGTCTCAGTATCAGGATCACCCTCTTAGGATCTTTGCCTTGGCTGCTCCCTTGCCTGGGTTGCTGTCCCACCAGCTTTCCGAATGACAGGCTCCTTTACCTCTTTGGGTCTCAGCCCTGATGTTTTGTCTTTAGTAAGGGCCTCTCACTCTCCTCCTAGTCATCTCCACACACTGCATGTTTTATTTTATTTTATTTTTATAGCCCTTGCTACTGTCTGAAACTTCTGTCTTGCTTACTCATGAGTCATCTGTCTTAACCCACTGGAATATAAGTTTTATGAGAACAGGGACCTTGCCTGGCTTCTTCAATCCTCTGTCCCAATGTTCAATAACTCAGTTCCCTTTACTTAATGAGTCAAATTATCGGGGCTTTCTCAACCTGACTGGGTGCTTCCCTAGTGGCTCAGATGGTAAAGAATCTGCCTGCAATGCAGGAGACCTGATTTCAATCCCTGGGTTGGGAAGATCCCCTGGAGAAGGGAATGGCCACCCACTCCAATGTTCTTGCCTGGAGAATTCCGTGGACTGAGGAGCCTGGTGGGCCACAGTCCATGGGGTAGCAAAGAGTTGTATATGACTGAGGGACTAACACTTTCACTTTGACAACCTGATTGAAGCTTGGGCCCCATCTTGCATAGGTAACAGATTTGGGAAGATATTCTGCTAAAGAAAAAGTAGCTACTGTCTGTCCTTATAACCCTTTTGCAGTGTCAAGGAACTGGAGAAAGCTGTGACACTAGACCTTCCCTGCTGTGGGCCTCTAAGTGGAAAAGAGAGGCAGGAAATTGACTTTCCCACTGGGTGATTGTTGCCACCCTTCCCAGGAAGGAGAGAGGCTGGAGTCAGTGACTGTGGCCTTGGGTCAGTCAAATAACACTGTGCCAGGTTCGGCTCACTCCCCAGGGCTGCTGTAGCCCGAGTCTGCCGTGTTCCTCACTGGGAGGTGGGTGTCTTCTACCCTCCGTTAGAGGGGGATTCAGAAGGGTGCCACCTGCCTCCTCTCACCTGAACACCAGCTGCCATAGGGTTGTCAGGCGAGGCCCCAGTGCCCCGAGATGGGCAGCAGTGGTTGGCCTCAACACATCCTCCCTTTCCTATCCCAGGAGTCAGGGTTGCCAGGACTGTGTGTGCAGAGTCAGAGCCACAATCTAGTCTATTCTGTGAGTCCATGAGCTCCAACAGCCTGCCACCTAGGACACTGCATGCAGCTTCCGGGCCCTGCTGAGGCTACCCTACTATTCCTGCATGGGATCAGCTCACGTGACTTGAGATCTACCCAGTGCTGTCCCGGTCATTCATTTATTCTGCCACTTGACAGACAGTTATTGAGCTCCTCTGTGTCGGGGAACAGATGGAGGGCCAGTAGCCACAGGAGCAGTTACAAGAGACAATATTTCATGGGGGCATGTTCATGAAGTGCCATCAGGCAGTGGTTGGCCTTGGGTGCCCCAGCCTCCTTCGCTGGGTAGAACTGACTGGTCCCAGACTAACGGCATCCCACCTGCAGGGCTAGGGTTTCATTCCCGAGGAGGCATCTTGCTATGTCTACCATCCTTTGACAAATGGCCAGGGGAAATGCCTTCCTCAGGATTTCCTCTGAGCAGGCCCCCTATACTGCCCCCTGCACAGAAGCACTGGGACAGCTCCAGCAGGAAGTTCAGGAGTGAGGGGGCAGGGCTGAGCCCAGGGCACTTCTGAGCACCCTTCCTAGCTGCCCTCGTGGAATAGTCCACAGAATTCCAGAGAGAAACAGAGCTCGCCTCTCCTTTCCCAAGGAAAGCTTGGTAAAAAACCTGACTTTGGTTATAAATCCTAAAGATTCAGTAGGTGTTTGTCATTTGCAGAAAACAAATGGAAAAGGGTATTCTGAGTAGCAAAATAGTCTGTAGTCTAGGAAGAAAAGATCTGGTTCTGATACAGCAAAAAGCAGTATCTGGTGTGGAGTGGGTGAGGGATGCTGAGATGTGGGAAGAGACCCAGTTTGGCAAGAGCCTGGCACATAGAAGCTGGGGGGCGGGGAGCGGTCTGCCTTTCTCCATCATAGTGGGCTCTGGCCTGGCATTGGACAGCAGCCCCATAAATACCAGGTTGGCCAAAAGGTGCATTTGGGTTTTTCCATAAGATGTTCCAGAGAAACCCCAAAGAACTTTTTCACCAACCCAATACTTGCTACAGTGGGAAAGAATCTGCCTGCGCATGAAGGCAACGTGGGTTTGATCCCTGGATTGGAGAAGGGAATGGCAGCCCACTCCAGTACTCTTGCCTGGGAAATCCCATGAACAGAGGAGCCTGGTGGGCTACAGTCCATGGGGTCCCAGAAGAGTGGGGCACGACTGAGGGACTAAACAGCAATACCTGTTAAATGAAAGTGTGGGTGGGAGGCAGCGGGGAGTCTGATGCCAAGCAAGCTGTGGTTGGATGTGCTCTTTGTTTACACCCACTACCCTGGATGGTGGAGGTACAGTCACCAAGCAGGGAGGGTCAAGGGAGTATTTTTGAGGTTGAATTGTGGATAATGACATTGAAACTTTTAGAATGTGTTCGGGGGAAAGAGGAGAGTAATGAAGTGTTTTTGTATTTTTTTTCTCTCATAGAATGTGTTAACAGTCCCGGTTCACTGCTCTAGAATTTAAAAAATTGTCCCAACTTGTTTCTCCATTGAGAGACCTTCATTTTCCATTCGAGGTAACACATCCGGAAGAAAAGATGATGAGTTAAACAGGGAGGATGCGAGCGGGGAGGGCGAGTCTGCCAACAGTTCCCCTCCGTGTCATTTTTTTTTTATCAGGTATATTGTTGTGAACCAATTTTCATGTTGAAATGGCTTTTCTCCCCACATACAAATTGCTTTTTATGTTGTTGAATGGGGTGGCAGGCGCCTTCTTTGGAGATTAGCTAACTCAGTTGTCAGCCTGTGCTAAAATACACACCTTGGAAGCCTCTCAAAGGGCAGAGTCTGTGACCAGTTTGCTCCTCATAGCTGAATTGATGAATATGAATTGGAAGGAAAAAAGGAGCTTCCAAAGGAATCAGGTATAAAACAGATGCCTTGAGTTTTATGGTTTCCCGTTTGAGATTTCATAGAGTCCCAGGAAAAATGGACCCCCGACGGGAGAGAGTGTTTGTCCTCCAGCCCTCACTTCATCCATGGCTTTGGCTTGTTTTTAAAAATCACATGTGGTGCTTATAAAAATCAGACACAGGGGCACGTAAAGGAAAATTTAACGACCACTCCCAACTGCCTGCAATCATCTGGAATACTGCCATTCCGTGATCATTGACCTGTACATTCAGTTTTATTTCCTTTCTTTCTTTTCATCCTTAGGACTGTTTCGATAGTTAAAATCATAGTGGACTGTAGAAAAATGGTATAGATGATCTTATTTGCAAACCAGAAATAGAGACACAGATGTAGAGATCAAACATATGGATACCAAGGGGGAAGGGAGGGTGGGATGAATTATGAGATTGGGATTGACATATATACACTGTTGATACTATGTATAAAATAGGTAACTTATGAGAACCTACTGTGTAGCACAGGGAACTCTACTCAGTGCTGGGTGGTGACCTAAATCGGAAGGAAAACGCGAAAGAGGGGATATATGTATATGTATAGCTGATTCACTTTGCTGAGCAGCTGAAGCTAGCACAACATGGTAAAGCAACTATGCTCCAATACAAATTAATAAAAATAATTTGAAAATCATGTTGCTTTTGTAAGTTCTTATCCAAATACTGTTTTAAGAAAAAAGGCTTTCTTGTGTCACTTATTAAATGTGTTTGTTGATTGTGTGTAAATTCTATCACAGGGATGAATGTGATAGAAATGAAATTGATGTTGCATAGTCTTTTTTGTTTTTACTGTTTTGTTTTAGATAACTTCAAATTGAGAGGAAAATTTCAAGAATAGTACAGTGAACTGCTGTATGTCCTTCACTCAGGTTCCCTGATTAATGACATTTGAATACATTTATTGTATCAGTCTTGCTTCCTTTCAAATCTATACAGTTTTTAGAGTGAGCAGCAGATATGATGCTCCAATGAGTCTTGCATTCTCTGTGCGTATTTTTCACACTTTCCTGCATAACCATGGCATAATCACCAGAACCAGGAAACATAGTGTAATACCATCGTCTAATCTGTAGTCTCCATTCAGGTGTTCCCAGTTATTCAAGTGCTGCTATTATAGCCAAATCCTGCCACCTAGGATCATGTTTAGCGCTTCTCTGTGATGTCTTTTCCATTCTCTGCAGTCTCAATAGGCCCCTCAGGTTTTGTATTGTTATTTTGCTTTGACTACCTGGAACCCTTTGAAGATGTTACTTTGTAACATGCCCTTCATGGTGGGTTTGTCTGCCGTTTCCTTGGGGTTAGATTGAAGTTGTGCGGCTTTGGCAGAAATGTCGCAGAGGTGATGATGCTGTGTCTTTCTCATGGCATTTGATCAGGTGACACGTAATGATGGTTTGTCCCATTACTGATGACGGTAACTTTGATCACTGAATTAAGCTAGTGTCTGCCAGGCTTCTCACTGTAAAGTGACTTTCCCTTCAGATATCTGATCCTCATTAAACGTTCACCCACTAGTTTAGTATCCATTACTGATTCTTACCTGAATCAATTATTATTGTGCTAGTTATCAAATGATGGTTTTTCCAAGTCCGTCATTGCTTCTAGATTTGTGGGCATTACGCTGTAAGCAAGAACCTTTTCTTATCCACATTCATTCTTTCATTGATATCACTCATTTATATCAGAATGTTTTATGTAATAGATCATCAATCTCTTTCTGTGAGTATTTATTTTGCTACCAATAGTCCCCCTTCAGACTAATTCCTGGATCTTCTTGGTACAATCTCATCATTCAATATGATGATCACATAACACATGAAGTTTAGAAATTTTTTCTACTTGACAATAAGTTATGAACATTTTTTATGTAACTAAGAATTTACAACATTGTTTTTAGTAATTGCACAGTGTCCATCAAATGTACCTGATGCTTCAGCCTTCCTGGTGGCTGATGTGGTCTGGGAGAGACCCCTCCCATATGCTAATGCCTTTATGTCATTAGGCAGGGACAGAGAATATTATCAGAAACAGAGCTGGCACAAAAAGTGGAAGCAAGCCCAGCATTATTTGGACATAATCATTTCCTGGCCCCCAGCCTGAAACTTTCTGTGCAGCTGCTAAGAGTAGAGGCAGTGTCTACACAGGATGCAAGAATATTCATTGTGATGATACCTTTCATATAAAAACATTTTAGCAACCTATTAATATCTACCAATCAACTGGAAATGGAATACTACATAATCATTAAACTAGCATCATATGAATCGACATGTATATATATGTGTGTGTGTCCTTTATATTAGATCTGCATACCCACCCACCCCCATACACATGCACACACTCATGAATGTGTGTATATTCAGAATAAAGGTGAAGAAGTCCTGTGTGCTGTGTGCTCAGTCGTGTCTGACTCTTTGCAACCCCGTGGACTGTAGCCCGCCAGGCTCCTCTGTCCATGGAATTTTCCAGGCAAGAATACTGGAGTGGGTTGCCATTTCCTACTTCAGAGGATCTTCCTGACCCATGAATTGAACCTGAGTCTTCTGCATTTGAAGGCAAATTTTTTTTTACCACTGAGCTATCTGAACAACAGTAATCACTGAAATCATTATCGTTGTTACGATTGGGTTGAAAGGAAAAGAATAAAATTGGGAGGTGGTCTATAGGGAAGGGGTTTCAAGCTACTGAATGTAAATTATACTTCCATGAAACCATTTTTTAAAAAAGCAAACTCTGAAATAAACATCTTATAATATATAAACCTGATTAGCCTGGATTAGGTAAACATTTGTTATTTTATTTTCCGTTTTTGGACTTATATTTGAAACGTTTTATAAGAAATAAAGATTTTTAGAAAATAGGAATGGGAATGATAAATACCAAAACCAAGACACTGAGTATATCTGGAGTATGAGAGAAATGGGAAAACAAGGAGAGAGATATGGAGAACTTCATTTGTATCTGTGATGTCTAATTTCATTGGTTTTTCTAAAAAAATTAAGCCAGATGGCAAAGTGTTAAGATCTAATAGAGTTTGGTTGTGGGATTTTAAGGATTTGCTTATATCATTCCCTGGGCTTTTCTGTATTTACAAAAAGATATGCTATAGAAATAAGGGGGTAACTAAGGTGCAAAGTTTCTGGACAAGAAGGAAGTAATGGGGTTAGTCATTGCATCATTGATAAGAAGGAAGTAATGGAACTCATAAGCTGCATGGCACATTAGCTCCAAAAGGCAGAGCCTGAGGCGAGGGTTAAGTACTAAGATCTTCAGGGAGGTGCAAACATAGGGTAGCAAGAGTAGGAAAAGAGAAGTGATAGAAAGAAGAATGGAAAGTAAACACCAAGGGATGCATTGCTAGGTTGACTGCCATGTCATGAGGTCTCAGTTTTGCAATATGTCTCCAGATAGTGTAGAGAAATACTGTTTGGAAACAGTCCAGTAGAGAGAGGAATGGAGAGGAAGTTTATTTCCTAGCTCTTTGCTTCTTCTCTTTCAAATTGGTCAAAATTGAATTTTCAGGAGGTGAATACTCTTGTGCTTCTGGAGTGTCATCAGACCCATTTGGCCACCACTTGGGGGACACATTGCATACACTCTGTGTTGCTTCATCCAAATGTAGAAACCACAGTGGAGTGAGGGGCCATGGCCATGGCTTTAGCTGGGGTCCCAGAGCCCTAAAGGACTCTGATTTGAGTCACCATACTGGCAATAGCTACAGCAAAGCAAGTGGCCAAGAGTTTGGAGGAGGGATGAGGTCACGGGACTCCTGGGAGTCCCATTAGATGAGGCCGACACAGATGGGATGGGATTGTTGTTGGTAGGTTGCCAAGTCATGTCTGACTCTGCAATCCCATGGACTGCAGCACGCCAGGCTTCCCTGTCCTCCACTATCTCCCTGAGTTTGCTGAAGTTCCTGTCTACTGAGTTGGTGTTGCTATCTAACCGTCTCAACCTCTGCTGCCCTCTTCTCCTTTTGCCTTCAGTCTTCCCCAGCATCAGGGTCTTTTCCAGTGAGTTGGCTCTCTGTAACAGGTGGCCAAAGTATTGGAGCTTCAGCTTCAGCATCAGTCCTTCTAATGAATATTCATGGTTGCTTTCCTTTAGGATTGACTGGTTTGATCTCCTTGCAGTCCAAGGGGCTCTCAAGAATCTTCTTCACCACCACAATTCAAAAGCATCAATTCTTCAACTTTCAGCCTATTTTGTGGTCCAACTCTCACATCCAAACATGACTACTGGAGTGAATATAGTCCAGTAGAATGGAATGGGAGGCCTCTTATCTAAAACAAGAGAGGGAATGAGAATGTACTTTGGGGTAGGTAAGTTTACAGGGGGAAATGGTGAAAAATTCGAACCATTCTGGACTGATAACTCCTTTCTTTTATGAAGAGCAACTTTGGGAATGGTTTTAGGAAATGGGATGGGATTTGGAAGAGGATGATTGAATAGAATGATGGGGAAAGGATTGTGTCTGACTGTGGAGATGGGGAAGCTGCTTGAGGTGCATAGAACAGGCCTCACAGGAAATTAGGAGGTGATGGTGGGAAGAGAGTGGATGAATTGAATTGGGCTCTAGGTAGCTTGTCTAGTGGGGCTGAACAGGAAAGAAGGACAAGGGCGCGGTGACAGTCTGGAGAAATGCTGAGGAATTAAGGTCTTAAAAAGGTAAAAGAGCATGCTTGTGGCAGTGACTGGAAAAATATGAGGTTGTGGTATGAGAAAGAAATGTTAGTGCTTCATGTTTCAGAGTTGGACAATGTTGGCTAAGGCTGAGGACCAGAATGTGGCCAGGTGCTGGGTTTCTTGAGTGGACTAGAAATGAAAGCCATTCAGGAAGCAATGGCTAAGGATAGTGAGTTTACCTAGAAGAGCTGGAGTCTGGGAATGTAGAGAGATGCTTGTTCTTTAACCTGGTCAAAGTGAAAAAGCGTGAAGAGGAGCGGTGAGTGAGCAGATTCAGCTCAGCTCTGCGCTGAGAACCTAAGTAGATGATTAGAAACTGTTTCAGTGCTGAGTCACCAAGGGAGGCCAATTATAATAACAAATAGGGTCAGCCATTGGATCGTTGACCCTGGACTGAATCGTCACCATATAATCCTGAATCCAATTACCATCCATTTAAAAAATCTTATGCTGTTTCCCCACTGAAGAATCGGTTTCCTCCCGTGACACTGGGAAACTCCCCCGCCCTGACCCCCAGCTTTCTTAAGTTGTGATTGTTACAGCACTTGGCCTGTTGCATGCAGTCCATTGGGTCATAAAGAGTCAGACACAGTTTAGCGGCTGAACAACAACAGCATAGCACTTATTTCATAGCGCTGTGATTGCCTGTTTGTGTTTCTGCCTCTTTCCTCAGCTGTCCCACCGTGAGAGCTTAAAGGGCAGAGCCAGATCTCATCAGCATTAGGGCCTCACCCAGCCTGGCCCCTGCTGACCTGTGGATGCTCAGTGCACGGCCCCGGATGGTGGGGGAAGAAATAGGGCAGTGGCAACATCAGGCCTGGGGAGTCTGTGGGTCACCTTCCTTCTGATGGTTGAGCCAAGCTCTTTGATTAAGTCGTTTCCTGGTTTTGCCCTTTCAAATATAACCTCCATCTCTCCCCCAAATTACTTCAGAGATACATAGAACATGTGGAAAAGAAAAATAATCACCTATAACCCTAACCTGCAGCAACAGCTACCATTAATGATTTAGTGGATATTTTAACAATCATATTTTTAATTTTTTATTTGAATATATAATACATTAGTAGGACACATTTCCAAAGGAAGAAAAGTGTATATAGTGAAAGTGTCTGGCCTGTCCTTCCTCTGCACCTACCTAGTTCTCTTTCCCAGGGGAACCACGCTTTCTTGAATCCTACATGTTCATCCAGTGAGATCCTGGATGTTTACAAGGAAGTTTGTGTCCTCTTTTTTTTTCTTCTTTCTTCTTTTTACACAAATGATAGCATGTGACCCACACCTTTCTGCATCTTGCTTTTCTCATTTAATAATTCATCTTGCCTCTCATTCCCTGGGTGGCACAGAAGTTAAAGCGTCTGCCTGCAATGCGGGAGACCTGGGTTCGATCCCTGGGTCGGGAAGATCCCCTGGAGAAGGCAGTGGCACCCCACTTTAGTATTCTTGCCTGGAAAATCCCATGGACAGAGGAGCATGGTGAGCTACAGTCCACGGGTCGCAGAGTCAGACACGACTGAGTGACTTCACTTTCACTTTCACTCATTCCACATTAGGATATTAAGAACATTCTTACTCTTTTTACATCTGCATACTCTTCCATTGCTTGGATATACTCTGGTTTATTGAACTTCTTTTCTTTTTATGGGCATTTGAGTTGATTCTGATCTTTTAAAGTTGTGATGTTTTATTATGGAAAATTCAAGTGTAATGAACACCTGTGGGCCGGTCACCCAGCTATAATTTCAGACCAAGCTTTTGTTTTGACTGTACCCCTTCTGCCAACCCTCCTCTTCCTTGTATTATTTTAGAGCAAATCCCAGGCATTTTATCATTTCACCTGGAATTTTTTTAATATAGATTACTTGGAAAATCCGCATGGACAGAGGAGCCTGGTGGGCTACAGTCCATGCGGTCCCAAAGAGTCGGACACAACTGAGCGACTACACACAGCACACAACACACAAAAAGAATTAAAAGCAATACCAGCATCACACCTAACACAATTAACAATAATTCCTTAATGCCATTAAATCTATCTTTTGTGCACTGCCATGTGTAAAACAGGTAGGTAGCGGGAACCTACTGTATGGCACTGGGAGCTCAGCTCTGTGCTCTGTGGTGACCTAGGTGGGTGGGATGGGAGACGGGAAAGAGGTCCAGGAGGGAGGGGATGTATGTATACATACAACTGATTCAGTTTGCTCTACAGCATAAACTAACACAACATTGTAAAGCAGCTATACTCAAATTAAAAAAGAAAATGTATATATAATCCCTGTGGCAACCAACAGCCTGATTCATGCTTCATTCCACACGTATGAATGAAGCTGTAACGTACATTTCTAGACATTTGTTGAGCTAAAGCTTGCCTTTTTAATATAATAACATCGCCATTTTGCACTTCAAAGAGATTGTGATTTACACTTCTACCACCAAAGATTCAGAGGATCTGCTTCCTCTTGGCTTTTTCTATACAGGATGTTATCACATTTCTTGATCTTTACTTGCCTTACTGGTGAAAACATACAAATGTGATTTTAATTTGCGTTCCTCTTTTTCTGAGTTGGGTTGAACATTGTTTTATATGTTTAAGAGCCATTTGTAATTCTTTCCTGGGGACTAACTGTCTGCCTAGGTTCTTTGAACGTTTTCCTTTTGGTTGGTTCTTTTTCTTATTGATGTATAAGTGAAAGCGTTAGTCGCTCAGTCTTGTCCAGCTCTTTTGAGACCCCATGGACTGTAGCCCGCCAGGTTCTTCTGTCCATGGAATTTCATAGGCAAGAATGCTGGAGTGGGTTACCATTTCCTTCTCCAGGGGATCTTCCCTACCCAGGGATCAAACCTGGGTCTGCTGTACTACAGGCAGATTCTTTATGTCTGAGCCACCAGGTACGCTCCTTGTGTATGGAATCACAGCCCTCTAAATTGATATATACCAGCTTTTTTAAATGTGAAGGAATCGACTCCTCATTTGTAATGTCAATTGCAAATATTTTTATTTTGTTTCTGATTTTTGACTTATTTTACAGAGATTTTTGCCATGTGGAAGTTTTAAATTTTCACTTAGAATTTGTCAGTCTTTTATTTAATGGCTTTTGGTGTTTGATTCCTACTAAGTATAGTGTTATTCAGTCAGATAATAAAAAAATTTCCTCATGTTTTGTTTCCTCTTATAATTATGGCTTCTTCTTAACATATTTAGTCTTTGGTTCTTTGGAACTATATTTCAGTATAAAGTGTGGAGTATAGTTTCATTGTTGACTTTTTCCATATATCTACTTACTGGTCCTAAAATTACTTATTAAATCGATCTTTTCCCTTTGTCTGAAATGTCACTCTTATTATATACTAAATTTCTGCCCATATCCAGACAAATTTCTGATCCTTCTACTGCTTCCAATCGAATGATTTAGTTTCATTTATTTAAATAGATTGCCTTTATTTTTTTTGTCATTTCTCACTTTATTATTAAAAATAAGGCTGTGATAAGTAATTCTGTAATTAAATCTTTGTATACACAAATATAAATTGCCACAAAAGGAATTGCTGGGTCTAAAGATATGTATGTCTTTAAGATAGTTCTATTATGGAAATTGTCAGTCTTAGTGAATAGAGAGGAGAGTGTGAACCCTGAAATAGCTCCCACTGGGCTTCAGTGAATTTTCAGCATTTTACCAGTTGCATTTATTCTGTCACCCTTGGCCCCTGTATCTTTTCCTGGAGTATTTTAGAGGAACATCCATAACCATTTCATCCATAATCCCATCAGTATAGCTCTCTAACTTAAACCCATTTACTTCTATATTGAAAGTGAAAGTGAAGTTGCTCAGTCCTGTCTGACTCTTTGCCACCCCATGGACTGTAGCCTACCAGGCTCCTCCGTCTGTGGGATTCTCCAGGGAAGAGTACAGGAGTGGGTTGCCATTTCCTTCTCCAGGAGATCTTCCCAACCCAGGGATCAAACCTGGGTCTCCCGCATTGGAGGCAGACGTTTTACCATTTGAACCACCAGGGAAGCTATGGCCATTTAAGATTGTTCTATTTAGGATCCAAGCAAGATCCATGATTAAATTTTATAACTGGAGGATAATTGCTTTACAATGTTGGGTTGGTTTCTTCTATACAACAAAGAAAATCAGCCATCAGTTCAGTTCAGTCGCTCAGTCGTGTCCAACTCTTTGCGACCCCATGAATCACAGCACGCCAGGCCTCCCTGTCCATCACCATTTCCTGGAGTTCACTCAGATTCACATTCGAGTCCGTGATGCCATCCAGCCATCTCCTCCTCTGTTGTCCCCTTCTCCTCCTGCCCCCAACCCCTCCCAGCATCAGAGTCTTTTCCAATGAGTCAGCTCTTCGCATGAGGTGGCCAAAGTACTGGAGTTTCAGCTTTACCATCATTCCTTCCAAAGAAATCCCAGGGTTGATCTCCTTCAGAATGGACTGGTTGGATCTCCTTGCAGTCCAAGGGACTCTCAAGAGTCTTCTCCAACACACAGTTCAAAAGCATCAATTCTTAGGCACTGAGCCTTCTTCACAGTCCAACTCTCACATCCATACATGACCACAGGAAAAACCATAGCCTTGACTAGATGGACCTTAGTCGGCAAAGTAATGTCTCTGCTTTTGAATATACTATCTAGGTTGGTCATAACTTTTCTTCCAAGGAGTAAGCGTCTTTTAATTTCATGGCTGCAGTCACCATCCACAGTGATTTTGGAGCCCCAGAAAATAAAGTTTGACACTGTTTCTGCTGTTTCCACATCTATTTCCCATGGAGTGATGGGACCAGATGCCATGATTTTTGTTTTCTGAATGTTGAGCTTTAAGCCAACTTTTTCACTTCCCTCTTTCACTTTTATCAAGAGACTTTTTAGTTCCTCTTCACTTTCTGCCATAAGGGTGGCGTCATCTGCATATCTGAGGTTATTGATATTTCTCCCAAAAATCTTGATTCCAGCTTGTGTTTCTTCCAGCCAAACGTTTCTCATGATGTACTCTGCATATAAGTTAAATAAGCAGGGTGACAATATACAGCCTTGACGTACTCCTTATCCTGTTTGGAACCAGTCTGTTGTTCCATGTCCAGTTCTAACTGTTGCTTCCTGACCTGCATACAGATTTCTCAAGAGACAGGTCAAGTGGTCTGGTATTCCCATCTCTTAAAGAATTTTCCACAGTTTATTGTGATCCACACAGTGAAAGGCTTTGGCATAGTCAATAAAGCAGAAATAGATGTTTTTCTGGAACTCTCTTGCTTTTTCCATGATCCAGCAGATGCTGGCAGTTTGATCT
>SJYC01018548.1:0-67106 GCA_006408675.1 Madoqua kirkii
GAATGATTGGCTTATTCTTTTGTACTCCTTTGGGATTTAGCGTCTGGGTAGAATTCCTAAAGCAATTTCTCCCCTTTCCTGAGCTGCCCTTGTAATATTGGAAGGTTGGCACAGGATCAGTCTGCCTCAGCGGATTTCGGTTTTATTTCCCAAGCTGGAGCCAGTGCCAGGCTTTGCAAATAGTCTTTTCAGAGGTGCAGACTTAATTTGATAGAGAACCAGCACATTAAAACAAAATGAGGAAGTTGGACCTTTTAAGCAAATAAATTGCTTCCTATCGATAGTGGGTCGCCTGCAATGGAGAACAATTCCTTTCATATCCAGGTCCTTTACCCATGCTCAGGAAGGCACAGTGGAGTAGGAGGCAATGGGATGGACAGGTGTGCAGGAGTTTGGTGAGCTAATAGAGGGGGTTGCTCCTCAGACTTCTCACAAGTGTCTGAGTCAGTCCAAACCTGTCTTTTTCTTTGCACAGTTCAGTGCGGGGTTTGGGCTCACATTATCTTTTTTTGTTTTCTTTTCATATTTATTTCTTTAAGTGGCTGCCTCAGGATCTGCGTTGCATCATGTAGCATCTTTCGCTGTGTCGCACAGACTCTCTGGTAGTGGTGCATGGGCTCAGCAGCTGCAGCGCGCTGGCTGTGGAGTGCATGGGCTCCCTAGTTGTGGCCCTCCATCTTAGTCATCCTGTGGCATGTGGGATCTTAGTTCCCCAACTAGGCATTGAACCAGTGTCCTTTGCATTGAAAGAAGGATATTAACCACTGGACCACAGGGGAAGTCCCTCATGTTGTCCTGAATTCCAGAGATTCGGGATCGATCCCTGCTCTAGGAAGATCCCCTGGAGAAGTAAATAGCAACCCACCCCAATATTCTTGCCTGGGAAATCCCACGGACAGAGGAGCCTGGCGGGCTACAGTCCGTGGTGTCACACAGAGTTGGACATGACTTAGCAACTGAATGACAACAACAGCCTCTCTCTAGGCAACAAGTTTGGGGCAGCTGTAGTTTTCATTTGAGAAACAAGACTGGGCTGTGTTTGCATCACCCTTGCCAGTGAGCAAAGGAAGGACAGGTTTGACAAGAGTTAAAACTGAAAAAGTTCACAACACAAGAGGAATTCTTTCCTGAATTCGAGTCAATTCCTACAACTCCCACCATTTGTCATTTTGCCCTGAGTCTCAGTTCCATGAATTGTTTGGAAGATGACTCTATGAGGACTTTTATTTCATGGGCTGAGCCTGTCTTTGGAGCCATGTTTTAGGTGTTGGAGATGCTCTGGCTCAAGGCACTGAATATGGATAATTAGGAGCAAGCAAGCCAGGCTGCATACGTGTGACCGTCACTGTCCTCTTGTTTTGTCAGGCTTGGTCTGTAAAACTGGTAAATCCCCATGGCTGGCAGAATCTGCCTGCTTCTGCCTCATCCCTAATGTTGGTACTGAACTCAGGTCCGGCTGCTCTATTCTCAAAAAATCAATACTTGTGTGAGAGATAAATGTTGGTATAAAGGAAAGTTGCTTTTAATCAGAATGTTGGCAATCTGGGGGACATGGTGGACTCAGTGTCCCCCCAAACCATCTCCATAGAGTCTGCTCCGCCATGAAAACTTTTAAGAGGAAAAAGGGAAGTAATCTCAGCCAATCATTGGGATGGGGGAGATCAGAGTCATGGTCACCCCCACTGTGTGCAGGCCTGTTGATTTCTTGTGAGTATTCTTTAGATCCTATCCTGTTCACATAATTTGCTCATGAAATTATTGAAGGGGAAACTCTCTGGTCATGTTTACTACTTATTCTTCTTTTCTACTTCTTTGATCTATGGAAAGAACCTATGAGTTGGGCAAGGTATTGTGTGATCAAAAGATCTGAGGAATTTTCCCAGTAGTCCAGTGATTAAGATTCCAAGCTTCTACTGCAAGAGCTTCGGGTTTGATCCCTGGTTGGGGAACTAAGATCCCATGTGCCAATAGATTTGGCCAAAAAAAAAAAGCAAAGTAAGATTTGAAAGGAATGCTAGAGCCTGGAGATGACGGGAGCCTGGTTTGAGGTTGGTGACAAGACAAAGAGCCTCCTGCAAAGAGCTTTTTCCTGCCCAAAGCTGCTCATACCCTGTGAGGTTGTTACAGGTGGGGCAGAGGGCGGGGGCAGGCAGTAGATTGGGGTTGGAGGCACAACTGGGAGGTTTTAAAACTAACCCTGTCACTGGGGAAGTCTTGAGTCTTAAGATTGGTAGGCCTGTGGGGCTTCTAAAAACAAAGAGTTTCCTCTAACTCTCCAGAATGTAACATCCCTCTGGGACCCAAGAAAGATGTCTGTTAAGTAGACAGGGGTACAAAGCTGGGGAGGTGCTTTGTGGCCGTGAATGAGAGCTGACTGGTCAGGGCAGAAGTGGGAGATGATATGGTCCCAAGACAGCAGCCATGAGGGAGGAGGGCATTCAGTTAGGGGAGACAGAGAGATGCCCGGAGCATCCTAGGAAGAGCTTGGGAGGCTGCTAGGAAGAGTCTGAAATTGTACCAGAGAGTCATGGAGACTGCTCTGGGGAACCCAGACAAAGGCAAGGGCAGAGCTTCTCAAAGTGTGGGGCCTGAACCATGCATGAGGAGGGAGATCAAACTTGCTGCCTGGGGTATGCATGAAAAATAATAAGAAATAAATAGATTAGAAACTAAAATATGTCACAGGTGGGAAGGGTAAATAGACTAGAAAATAAAATATGTCACAGGTGGGAAGAGTGTGTCCTTTTCAGGAAGTATTTGTTTAAAGAGGCAGACTATGAAGTTTAGGGAAGCCTGGCATGCTGCAGTCCATGGGGTTGCAAAGAGTCGGCAACAGTTGCAAAGAGTCGGACAGGACTGAGCCACAACAATAAAAGTTTAGGAGTGCACTCAAATCACTGCCCTGAAACTTAGAACCACATCGCCTGAGATGAAGGGCAATCATCCATGGGTTGTTGCCAGGAATAAATGAGCTTGATAGACAAGGATCATTCAGAGCAGTTCCTGGTACTAGTAAACACACAGTAGATTTAGCTTTTACGTAGTAGTTGGAGCCAGAATAAACTGCTGCTGTTTGACCTTTTTTTTTTTCTTTTCCTATATAAAAACAATTTTGTATGGTTCAACCTAATATACTCACACACCTCCCCTGTGTATATTACAACTATATTGCACATCTGTCATGATTACAATGCATTTGTTACTGTGAATTGGAATTAAAAAGGCTATGTGCTGTCTTGGCTTTCCCTGGCTAGGGAGTGGCTATGAGGCATCAACTTTAATAACCAAGTGTGATATTGCCATAGGTATTTTGCTCTGAAGGTCCATGACATGCTCTTTGACTGTCTTTTTGAAGCCCACTTCCATGTGTCATTGAAGGGTGGACTGGGTGCTGGGCTTCCTAGAGGTCGCCCTTACCTAGCGGTGAACAGAAGCCTCTGAGTCACAATGGAGGTCCTGAGTCCACTTCATGAGCCACCCCAGGCCTCCTTCTTGACTCCCTGAGTCTGTGCACTGCCTGCTGCAAGTCTTTTCATTAAGCCTGGACTGATAGAAGCAAAACAAAGCTGTATTACAACATGGGTGGACCTAGAGATTATCATACTAAGGGAAGCCGAATATCATATGATATCACTCATATGTGGAATCTAATTAGAAATGATACAGATTAGCTTATTTACAAAACAGAAACAGAACTTATATTGAAAACAAACTTATGGTTCCCAAAAGGGAAACAGAAGGAGGGAGGTATAAAGCAGGAGCCTACAATTAGCACATTATTGACCAGGGGGTTTTGTAGAAACTAATACCTGTGGCATTTATTGACAGGACATAGTTCATGTCCAATCAGTAATGTGTAAACATACATGTACACACTGCTATATATTCCTATAAGATAGATAACCAACAAGGACCTACTGTATAGCATAGGGAACTATACTCAATACTCTGTAGTGGCCTATAATGGAAAAAGAACCTAAAAAAGAGTAGATGTATGTATATGTGTAACTGAATCACTTTACACCTGGAACTAATACAAAACTGTAAATCATCTATACTCCAACAAAATTTAAAAAACAAAAATAAAACACAAAACGTTTCAAGCTGTATTCAGTTCAGTTCAGTTCAGCCTTTAAAAATAATTTTTGCCTCATTAAAAACCAAAACCATAAAAGAGCCCCTCTTGTTTTCTTGGATTTTGTTGTTGTTCAGTTGCTAAGTCGTGTCTGACTCTGTGACCCTATGGAATGCAGCATGTCAGGCTTCCCTGTCCTTCACCATCTTCTGGAGCTTGCTCAAACTCATGTCCATTGTGTTGGTGATGCCATCTCATCCTCTGTCATCCCCTTCTCCTCCTGACCTCAGTCTTTCCCAACATCAGGGTCTTTTCCAATTAGTTGGCTCCTTGCGTCAGGTGGCCAAAGGACTGGCGCTTCAGCTTCTTGGGTTTAGTGGTTGGTTTTCTGTTAGAAAGTTATTTTCTGCCTTCAGCCTGGGAGAGATTCCAGAGGTCAGGGGAAAAGACTTGCTTTCTAGAATAATGCTTTGTGAGAGCCAGAAAAAGAATCCGAGTTCCAGCCACTAAGCTATCCTCCACAGTTACTTCCCACTGGGGGCCTCAGTCAGGGCCCCACCTCTGCCTGACCGGTGTCCTGTTTTCTATTATTATTTTTTGAAAGATTTATTTACTTGGATGTGTTGGGTGTTTGCTGCTGCGTGTGGGCTTTCTCTAGCTGCAGCGCTCAGTGCGTGGGCTTCTCATGGTGGTGGCTTCTCTTACAGAGCACGGGCTCTAGGGCGTTCGGGCTCAGCAGTTGTGGCACATGAGCTTAGCTGCCCTGCAGTATGTGGGATCCTAGCTCCCGGACCAAGGATTGAACCTGTGTCCTCTGCATTGGCAGATGGATTCTCAAGTACTGGGCCACCAGGGAAGTCCTCTGTTTGCTATTATACCTTGGTCTCAGGGGGCCTGGTCTCCAGCAGCACTCAGAAGGGTGCCTGACTCAGTCGGTGCCCAAGAAATATTTGTTGGGTTGAGTTGAATTGAACAACACAAAGATAAACTTAGTTTTTCCAGAGGATTTTCAAGACCCCAGGGAGGGGAGGGTTGAGCTGTGCCTGAGAGCCTTCTTCTCGCCATTCAATTTGCTTCAGATTTATTTCTGGAACTTGGATCTTGCTCTTCTGGCTACCATATCAGTGCTAAATCCACAGAGTGATCTTGTTTTCTCAGATGCTGATTAGTCTCTGATCTCAGGATATTCAGCTTAGGAACAGTGTGACTTAATGAAAAATTAATTATATTGATTATTGCCATGTTGCTCACAGATAAATTCCACTCAATTTGCTGCTTGCAGATCCATGCAATACTGCCTTATGTGCCAAATGGTACGATGGCTATTTTCTGCCTTGGGCTATTTCCCTGAGCAGGTGCTTGTTGCTGTGGGAGAAATGGGTCTTTGTGAGAAATAACTCCTTCTGGGGAGAAGCACCAGGCTTGTTCCCAGGATGCAACTAGTCTGCTGGGCAGTGGGAGCTGGTCCATCTCTTCATAGAGGAATGACCCAGCATCCTGCCCTGGAAACAGTCCTGACCTGAAGCCAGGAGGGCAGCTCTCTCCCCTCTTATCCCTGCTCTTCTCATATTAGGGGAGCCTCTTTCTTCTCTCTGAGCCTCAGTTTCCTCATCTCAGCTATGAGTGTGGGTGTTTTCTGGGCACATCCTTTGGGCCAGACTCCGTGCTGAGTGTGGGGTCCACTCAGGGTCCTGCAGTTACCCAGCAGGTCTGTTTGAGACAATATCTGAGTTGTCTCCCTTTTCCTGAAGCCTCCCATTGTAATCATCTGGATACTGAACTTCAGAATGGCAGGATGAAAGGGATATCTCATAGGAGATTGGGTTTCTATGCATAGAAATGATGAAAATGGAGGATGGTAAAGACTGACACTGCCTTTTTGGGAGAGTATGATATTATGATATAATAAGAAATATGTATTTAATCTTCCTCCCTAGTTCCTGGCCCCAAACTCCTGAAACCCTTGGAACCTCTGAAGTGATGAAAGTGTCATTTGTATGCTAAGGAAATGACTGGTGGCTGGGGTCCCTAGATAGCTTTAGGATGGGGGCTGGTGACCAGAAAGACCAAGCATGATTGGAAGGTTGGAACTTTTAAACCCATCTAGTGACAGTCCCCTGGGAAAAGGAATGGCAACTCACTCCAGTATTCTTGCCTGGAGAATCCCATGGACAGAAGAGCCTGGCAGGCAACAGTCCATGGGGTTGCAAAGAGTTGGACATGACTGAGCATCTTTCACTCACTCAGTGACCTCCAGGGAGAGAAAAGGGTCTGGAGATTAAATTCTGTTGCCAATGGCCAAAGATTCAATCAACTATGCTTGCATAATGGAACCTACAATAAAACCCTTAGATGATGGGGTTTGGAGAGCTTTCAGATTTGTGAGTACATCAAGGTGCTGGGAGGGTGGTGAGCCCAGAAAGGATATGGAAACTCTGCAACCACTGCCCCCGCCTTCCCTCCCTTACCTGGTCCTGTGTGTGTCTTCCGTTTGGCTGTTCCTGAGTTCTACCTTTTATAATAAACCAGTCAATGTAAATAAAGAGCTTTTCTGAATTCTGTGAGCTATTCTAGCAAATTATTAAATCCAAAGAGGACTTGTGAGAACCCTTGACATTATAGCCAGCTGGTCATCAGTCTAGATGACCTAGACTTGTGACGGGCATTTAAAGTGAGGACGGTTTTGGGGGACTTAAACTTCAGGGTCTGCACTGACTCTAAGTAGTTAGTGTCAGAATTGGATTAAATCACTGGACCACAGATTAGTCTCCAGAGAACTGGAGAATGATTTGGTGTGGGTAAAACTCTGACACTTTTGATGTCAGAAGTGGTATGAGTAGAAATGAATCGTAGAGGGCAATTTGGCAATATCTATTAAATACCTTAAAAGAGTTTTTGCCTTTGACCTAATAGTTCTGTTCCTAGGATATCATCTGAAAGAGATAATCATCAAAATGCATGAAAATTTATCTACAAAGATTTCCATTGCAGCATTATTTAAAATCAGAAATGATCTATATGACCCACACTAGGAGTTTGGCAATATCAGTTTGACTATCACAATTTAATGGAATACCACACAGCCATCAAAAATGATGTTTTAAAGACTACTTAGCAATATGGAAGATTGAACTGATAGTGTGTTAAATGAAAAAAAAAAATAAAGCTCTAGAGAGAGCTTGATCCCAATTTAATTAAGAATATTTGTACATTAAAAAGTTTGGAATAAAGCACCCTAATATATATTAACAATGGTTATTGCTTGCCAGTGAATTATAGATTTTTTTCCTTTATACATTTTGGAGGCTTTTTTTGTAAAAATCGTCAATTAATGTGTTGCACTCAGTCATGTCTGATTCTTTTGTGACCTCAAGGACTGTAGCCTGCCAAGTTCCTCTGTCCGTGGAATTTTCCAGGCAAAAATACTGGAGTGGATTGCCATTTCCTACTTCAGGGGATCTTCCCGACCCAGGCATCGAACCCGTGTCTCTTGTGTCTTCTGCATCAGCAGGTAGTTTCTATACCACTGAGCCACCTGGGAACTAGAAAATGTAGCATTCCTCTGCAGGTCTAGCTCTAGTCTTTTGACGGGGGTTGTCCCCATCCCAGAGGTCAAGTCCAGAACCTCTCAAGACAAAGAAAACTGCCACCTTGCTTGACATCCTCTTCCTTTCTTCTTCACTCATCACCCTGTTTTTCAGTACAGAGACCTCCTGACAATGCTCACTCTCATCCATATTCAAATGAGTGTAGTGGCTCTCCTTTCATCCTTGCCGGGCGGTCAGTCCATCACTGGGAGCCCGTGGTCCAGATGGGCTTTCATTGTCACTTTCAGTTCTCATTTGCTTTGTTCTTTTGCTGTTGGGAAATTTTCCATTAGCTTCAACGGACCTGGCATGCTAAAATCAATTCAGCTTAATCTATGGAGATGTTAACTTTGGGGACAAATAAGCTCTGGTCTAGCTCCTAAACCCTTAACAATACCCTGGCTCTCTGCTGCCCTGTGTTAGGAAAGAAGGATTACTTTCCATGATCTATTCGGTCTGTAAATTCTCCACCTAGTAAATTACTGACAAGCTTTTCTTTCCAAATGCTACCTAGGGAGGGAGTTGGCTTGATTTTTGAATTCGAGGTATCATTTGAGCCCTGAGGTAAGGAGAAAGGCCGGGAGTGTGTGACACCAGGGATCCACAGTGTGGACCTGAACCACTGTCCCACCAGCTTGGAGCACTGCGCCTTTGAACTGTTGTTGTTGTTTTTCCCCAGCACTGCCTCTTGCCTGCCCCCAGGGTTAACAGTGATTCCTGATGAGCCAGAGTGGGGTGGGGGGTGGCCAGGGAACTTCCAGGAGCTGTGCTCAACCCTGAATTCTAACTGTAGATCCCAGATACTGTTGTAATCTCAGGGAGCATTTATTGAAATGAATGCAATCACATCTCAAATAGCAAATAACTCGAAGTGAGGGTCCTTTGTTGTTTAATTACTAAGTTGTGTCCAACTCTTTGCAACCATGCACTGTAGCCCACCAGGCTTTTCTGTCCATGGGATTTCCCAGACAAGAATACTGGAATAGGTTTGCCATTTCCTTCTCCAGGGGATCTTCCTGACCCAGGGATCTTCCCGACCCAGGAATCACATGCAGGTGGATTCTTTTCCTCCTGAGCCACCAGGAGGCTCCTTTAACCCCCTTTAAAATGGACCAAGAAAACCAGGTTAGAAAGTGAATTAAAAGAAGCACCATCGTAACCCTCATCTTGCCCCCATCTGTTGGCACCAGCACTATTCAATGCAGGACACTCCTCATTGCATCCCTGCCCCCTCCCAGCAAGTTTCCCTCCTCCTTCAGAGCCCCGCCGCCTTGCTGTCTCAGCTCTCACCTCTGTCATCCCCTAATTACTGAAACCAGATAGTTGTATTTGCAGATTGATTGATTATGATTAAATTGCAACTCATTCACACTAAAACCTGCACCAAGACTGAACTAGCATTTTTATGCAATTATGGTCATTCTATTCCTATTTTCCACCTTCATCATATTTTCAGTATCACTGTCTCCAAAGGTTAGTCCTGTATTTCTGTGTATCCACCAGACCCGACTGCTTGGGTATCTCTCAGGGCCCTGGACTCCAGGTGGCCAAATACCATGTTCCTGCCCTCTCTGAAACCCTGTGCTTCCTCCTGAATTCTCTCAGTTAATATCGTCCCTACTCACTCCATCAGGCATACTAGAAGCCTCAGCGTCATCCTCAACTCATCCCTCTCATAACCTGGGGACACTCGGGTGACCTGACCTGACCACTCAGAAGTCTCTCGGCCCCTCCCAGCCGCTCTAGGGGCAGCTCTAGACTCTTATCCACACTTAGTCCCTGTGACAGCTTCCGGTCAGGGCTCTGCTTCTCATTCCTTGTCACCCTAGTCTTTCCCAGCCCTCGGTTTACAAACCAATCTGATCCTTTCTCTCTCTTTCTTTTTTTCAATTTGGAACTGCTGAGAACTCTCTGTGACATACAACAGGTGTCAACCAACTTTAAAAAGCCAAAGTCAACATTTTAGGCTTTGTGAGCCAAACCTTCCCATCCCAATGACTCAGTTCTGTTTGTGTGGTCCCAAAGCAGTCGACAATGGGCAACTGTATGTCAGAAAATGGCCATGACTGTGTTCCAATAAAGCTTTATTGACAAACAGGGTGGTAGACCAGATTTGGCCACAGACGGATTTGCCAACCCCTGGCCTACAAGGTAAAGCTTGGGTGGCTTCTAGGGCTCTTTCAGTCTTGCCTTAGCATAAGACAAGCCTGGATGCAGCCAGGATGTTCAACATACCCATCTTGGTACATTTTCCCCACTCGGCCTCCTTTCCCTTCTCTCTGTGGTCTTAAGATCCAAAAGATTTCACAGAGCTGTCTCTGTCCTGAGGAAGGACTGCCATGCATTTATGTAGACTTGTATCATTGTGCTTGTCATTCTCTGATATGAATATCTGGTCACCCTCTGTCTCTCCAACTAGAATGTAAGCTTTTCAGAGCCTGGAAAGTTTCTTCGGCTCCCTGTATATCTTAGGATTGCATCTGGCATGTGATAATTATGCAGAAACTATTCAGTGAACGAATGGTTGTATTAATCATTTCTACAAATGCATTTGTTGTTTTTCATCGAAAAGGGGGAAACTTTTCTAAATCTCTTTTGTCATTGGCTCAGCCCCTGTCCTATTATTTCTCCCAAATAAAGAGCTCCAGATTTGTATCTTGTATTTTCTGGTGCATTTGTGTTCAGTCCAGTCAGTTCAGTTCAGTCACTCAGTCATGTCCGACTCTTTGTCATCCCGTAGACTGCATCATGCCAGGCCTCCCTGTCCATCACCAACTCCCGGAACTTGCTCAAACTCATGTCCATCGAGTTGGTGATGCCATCCAACCAACTCATCCTCTGCCATCCCCTTCTCCTGCCTTCAATCTTTCCCAGCATCAGGATCTTTTCCAATGAGTCAGTTCTTTGCATCAGGTGGCCAAAGTATTGGAGTTTCACCTTCAGTATCAGTGCTTCCAGTGAATATTCAGGACTGATTTCCTTTAGTATTGACTGGTTTGATCTCCTTGCAGTCCAAGGGACTCTCCCGAGTCTTCTCCAACACCACAGTTCAAAAGTGTCAGTTCTTTGGCATTTGTGTTACTAGTTCATAATTGCTTGCCTAGCCTTACTGAGCTGTATCTCTCCAGTTTTGCAGTTTCTCAATGATGTGAATCAAAAGAAGGCATCTTGTTCATTGGTAAAGCCCTCACATTTTGTGGTTAAAACCCCAGTGCTTCCCAAACATATCTTTCTGTGGATAATAAACAGATTTCAAGCTAATGAGAACGAGATAGGAAGCATTGTTCTTCACTACTGATTTGAATTTGCCAGTTAGTACAATGAATTTCAGCTGATTCTTCAGAGCTAGACCATTAGCAGATAAATACTGACTCTGTCTGATATCTGGATTTCATCTGATACACATTCTGTTTAGGTGGCTTGACTGATGTGCCTCCACCATTGTTTCTGCCTGAATTGGCTATGAACCCAGAGAGCATCATGGGACCAAAGCATGGTTCTCAGAGGCCATTGGGTCAGAATGTAGCAGGTACCAGTGGTGGCTCCGGATATTTTTAAGAAAACAGATTTGCTGGCATAATGCACTGTACATCTCTCAGTCTCTAGAGCAGAACCATTTCTATCCCAGGTCTTGCTTGACTTCTGAACATCCGCCTCATTCAAGGGAGGAGAGGCTCAGATCCTTGTGGGAGTGCAGACTTTGATTCTAGAAGATTTCCCAGGTAGAGAGTGGATTCCTTTTTTCAGAAGATGTGTCTTAACATGTTACCTTTTGTACTCCGCACAATGACAGTTGGACAGGCTCCTGTGACCATCATAGATGTCCCTCCTGTGGTCCACAAAGGCATCTTCGAGGGGGTAGAATTGGCTGTGCTGGTGCCTGGTGTGCACGTGTTGCGTGAGACTGCAGTGAAATCAAAGACCAAAAGCGCAGCATGGTTATATAACTCTGGAGCATGAGGGACTTTACCCTAAAGAGGGGATACATTCCAGTGGAAAGCGTGCCATGTGACTGAGTTGCTCCTGAAAACTTGATCTGTGGTCTCCACTTCCTGAGGATGTGGAAGGTGGCCAGAGCCCCTCCAGGCTGCACCCTGGCTGTCTGCAGCCGGAGGCAGAAAGATCCGGCCTGCTCCCATGTCTCCGCCGTTTTATGGGAATATTTCTCACACCCTGTTCTGCTATTAAAAACAAAATGAGGCACACATCACATGTCTCAGCCTGCAAGACCCATTTCCTTCTAATAAGCTTCTCGTTTCCTGGGCTTTCCCTTCACTGGAAAGATTAAATTCCAGAGGCTCCCATTATGGATTTCTAGTTTTGTACTTTCCCCCTCACCCCTTCTGTTATTTTGAAAGAAAAAGAAGTTAGTGAGCTTTGTCTGCCTCTGTACACGTGTGCGTACACACATACACACACAACAGAAGTAGATATTCTTTTTTAAAAAAAATGATTTGTTGCCTGATTATTTCTTAAGAGTTATCAATTTTGTTGATTTTTCCCCAAAGCTCCAGCTTTTTTTCTTTTTCTTTTTTTAGTGGCACCACATGGCATGTAGGATCTTAGTTCTCAGTCAGAGATTGAACTTGCATCCCCTGCAGTGGAAGCTTGGAGTCCTAACCGCTGAACTGCTGGGAAAGTCCCCTTGGGCGCAAACAGAGAAGGCTTACTTTGTCCCACTGACCTGGGGCCAAAGAAAATAGAACTCTGAGCTGAGCTGTTTCTTCTCCATCCTGTCCTGGGCTGAAGCAGGGCCAGCCTGGATGCATATTGCAAACAGGAAAACCATGGGGATTTGGGTTCTCGAAGGAGCATGTTCCTTCAAGCAGGGCAGTTCTGGAGAGATCCCTGTCTGAAGTCTGAGTTACCACATCCAACAGTCCAGAGGTGAGGCAACTTAGGGCGCAGCCACCAAGGCCCTCATTTACAGGTCAAATTCTCAAACATCCCTAACTAAGCCCTCTGGAGTAGCTAATGTCAGGATGCAGGCTCTTTCCCTGGTAAGATCTAGGGCATGCAGAGGGACCACAGGGCTGAGGCCAGGCCCTGTCAACAGAGGGGGATCATCCTTCAGTGTGACAGCATTAGCCCTGAGTTGAGGATGGAGTCAGAGGGATGGGAAGAGGAGATGGTGCCTTGGGAAGGAAGTGGTCCAGAGAGCAGGGGCAGGGCTCAGCCTGCAGCTGACCATCAGGCTGGCCCACCTGGGACCCCAGCAGGGACCCTGTCATCATCTGACATTTTCCAGTGTTGTGCAGTTTGTGTCAGACCTGTTGTAAAACCCCGTCACAGAGGCTGGAAGGAGATCCAGCCAACCCAGTTTTCAGATGGGGACATTGAGGCTGAGGGACAGGGCTGCCCTGATCACTGGGACTGGATGGACTTCTTTGTGAGCTGATTCCCATCTCAGGAGACCCTCCATCTGCATCCCCTACCCTCAGTGTCTGGACTTAGGCCGAGTGAGGCATGACCTCTGCCCTTGTGTCCTTGAGTGCTGTGTGCTATGATCTCAAGCTGAGCACTGGCTGTAAGCTATTTCCACCCGACACATGGTTGGAAAACATATGGCTGCTTTAGATAATCTTGGGCATGTTTCATTGATGAGAAAAGTCTAAACATGCAGACAAACCCCTTAATTCAGAATTTGGAAAGGGCTAAAATGTTTTCTATATCATCAGTGGAAAAAAGAGGGGTGTTTGAACAGCAGATTAATAGGGTATGAAAAAGAACACAGTCTTCCTATTCTTCTTTTAAATACTGCAACGATGTCCACGGATCCTTAGAAAGGGGCTCAAAGGACCTCACGGATTCTCTTGGCCAACCTGGCTCATTTTACACATGAACAAACCAAGGCCTCAGGGTTTGGCTGCAGACCTAATTTGCTAATAGGCCTGGCTGGGAGCCCAAGGTCCTGACTAGCAGACTAGTCTTCCTTCTGCTGGAGCACACATTTATTCATGGAACGCATCCAGCATGCTGAATTAGTATTGATAATGAATCTGCGGCTGGTATCTGGTGCTTGCTTGTTCAGAATCATCCTCTATTGAACAGCTGTCTGTCTAGCGCCTCCTCCAGCACATAGGTGGGAACGTACAGCCTTGAATGAAATGTCCAAGGCACTCGTAGCTCACAGAAGCCGTGATTTCAGCACCTTGAGGTCTTCATATTTCTAGGTGGTAAATGTCTTGCTGACCAATCAGTAATGAGGGAGGTAACGGCTATGGTGAGTGAGGGCATTGCTGTGAAACACACAACCTCTGACTTGGCCTTGGAGGACCAATGTGATTTGGGCAGGTAAAGAGGGTGTCAAGGTGTTTCAGATGGAAGCACTGGCGGGAGAGTGCAGAGGTCTGAAAAACAATTCCCAAAGGAGTCAGATCCCCAAGGCTAGAACTTATAAATGTTACTTTGGAAAAAATGGTCTTTGCAGCTGCCAATAAATTAAGGATCTTGAGTTGAGTTTATCCTGGATTATATAGTAGTCTCTAAATGCAAGCACAAGTGTCCTTGTAAGAGGCAGGCAAAGGGAGATCACAGGCCGATAAAGAGAAGGTAACCACAGGGCAGAGATTGGAGCCTTGCGGCCACAAGCCAAGAAAAGTAGACTTGTAGGAAAAAGTGGGAAAAGAATCTTCCCTGGAGCCTCTGGGGGAGGGCAGTCTGTCCTCATCTTGATTTTGGTCCGAGCATGCATATTAAATCACTCAGTCGTGTCCGACTCTTTGCTACCCTTTGGACTGTAGCCCGCCAGGCTCCTCTGTCCATAGGATTCTCCAGGCAAGAGTACTGGAATGGGTTGCCATGCCCTCCTCCAAGGAATCTTCCTGACCCAGGAATTGAACCTGTGTCTCTTACATTTCCTGCTTTGGCAGGAGGGTTCTTTACCACCTGATTTCAGATTTCTAGCCTCCAGATTGTGAGAGAATAAATTTCTGTTGTTTTAAGCTACTACATTTGTGTGATTGATTAAAGCAACCACAGGAAATTAATGCAAAGAGGAAAGGAAAAGCCTGCCTGGGTCAGGGTTCAATGTGGTTACTGGGAGGATAGTTAGATATTTAGAGAAGTGGTAACTACAGTTGGCCCTTCGTGGATGCTGAACTCATGGATACAAGGTCTAGCTACCCAATTCCATTTTACACATTTTATATTTGGGGACTTGCACGTCTGTGGATTTTGGTATCCACAGGGTCCTAGAACCAATCCCCTACCAATACCAAGGGACAACTTGGTAAATGGCCTGGGCTGATGTCTTGCATTAGTTCAGAGTTCCTGCAAGTTTCTGACTGGATCTTATCTTCCTACCCGGAGTGTGTGTCTCTGGAGGGGAACCACGATGCTGGGCAGATCACTGTCTTATTCTCCGCAGTCCTAACTCCCATGTTCCTCAGGTAAAGGCAGCTTGTTGAATGGCCTTGATGAGTGCTGGCAACTACGCAGCTGAGCTCACACTGGATTTATTGATGAAAAATCAAAGCTGTCCATGTCTGGTGCTCAGATACAATTGACATACCTCTCATCTCCAGACTGTGATCTCAAATCGAATTCCCATGCCTCGCAGGAGTGTGAGGTGTGAGAAGATGCTTAGCCAACCCAGGATGAACAGAAGGTGAAGAGAGATCAGGGCTCTGGAGGGAGGGACTCTGGGTTTGGAAAGCAGAGCAGCTCTGGTAGGGGCTAAGAGGATGGGCGTCCCACTGCTGGGGGAAATGACCTTCTTGATGGTAGAGTCAAGTTCTCTGCCAGCCCCAGAGAATGTGGTTAAAGATGCCTCTGGGGCTTTTATGACACTCTTATTGATCTGAGGTTGTTTATAGCCATAAAATAGCTGTAAATTAGAGAAATGAAATAAAAACAGCAGGATACTTAACTCCTGTCCTCCTAGGAGGCTGAGAAAGCTTTCTGCACAGCTCTGTGGCAGCAGGGAGCTGAATGTAAGTCCGCAATGGGGACTGTCGCTCTCCTCCCCAGCGCAAGCTGAGGTCACTGTCTTCCCGTCTTATCCCCACTGAAAGAGAAGCCTCAGCCTCGCTAAGGAGTGTCCATGGCTAATGCGATTCCCAGCTGGGACTCCTGTCTAATTGGGCACACCTTACTTTGTGTTGGGTTTCCCTGGTGACTCAGATGGTAAAGAATCTGCCTGCAATTCAGTAGACCCAGGTTTGATCCCTGAGTTGGGAAGATCCCTTGGAGAAGGGAATGGCAACCCATTCCAGTGTTCTTGTCTGGAGAATTCCATGGACAGAGGAGCCTGGAGGGCTACAGTCCACGGGGTTGCAAAGAGTCAGCCACAACCGAGCGACTAACACAACACTACATTATGTTAGCTGCTCAGGACTAGTCATCTCCTCCTTCCAAAGCTGTTTTTCTGTTTTTTTGTTTGTTTTTTACCCCCTTCCCTCCCCCTCTTTTCTCTCTTTTTTTCTTCCTCTTTTGGCCTCCCTCATTTTTCAATCGGGTTAAAGGGTTTTGACACATCACTCTTTGTAAAGTGATTAGGAGTTTTCTGCAGACCGTTGCCTATCATTTCAATGCAGTAGAGCGGTGGTCTCCAACCTTTTTGACAACAGAAGACAATTTTTCCATGGATGGTGGGGCAGGGGGCAGGTGGGGTTCAGTGGTAATGTGAGCGATGGGGAGCAACAGATAAAACTTTACTTGCTGGCCCACTGCTCATGTCCAGTTGCGTAGCTCAGTTCCTAACGGGGGCTGGGGACCCCTGCAGTCAACCATGCCTTGTGACCATTGGACTTTCTCTGCTTTCCTGTTGTAGAGATCCGAGAGGCCTTCCGGGTTCTGGACCGAGATGGGAATGGCTTCATCTCCAAGCAGGAGCTGGGCATGGCCATGCGTTCTTTGGGGTACATGCCAAGTGAGGTGGAGCTGGCCATCATCATGCAGCGGCTGGACATGGACGGTGAGACTGGGGCCCGCAGCATCCCCACCTCCCCACCCCATCCCCTTCCCCTGGGGTGAGCCAGGACTCATCAGAGATCTTGCGTTTGAAGGGCCTTGCAAAATAGTCAAAAGACTTGGAGTCAAAAGACTTGGATTCATGTCCTGGCTTACATTTCAGGTGTGGAAACTTGAACCAGATCTGGGTTTTTCAAACCACATTCCATAGACCTCTAGGGGTCTGCAGAGGTGGCTCTGGGGCCACTAGAGGGAACCGGGTGAGGAGGGAGGCCCTGACTGGTGGAGCAGTGAAAATGATTCTGTCTCATTTTCAAAACAGCTTTGTTGAGGCAGAATTCACACACGCTAAGATTCGTCCGTGCAACCTGTATAATTCAGTGGCTTTGAGTGTATCACAGATGTGTGCAACCAATAGCATTATCAATTTTAGAACATTTTCATCACCGTAAAAGAAACCCTGTGCCTCTGAATTATCACTCCATTCCCTCTGAAAGTGAAACTGTTAGTTGCTCAGTCGTGTCCAGCTCTTGACCCCATGGACGGTAGCCCACCAGGCTCCTCTGTCCGTGGGATTCTCCGTGCTGTCCCTCTATCCCCCACCAAGTCCTGGACAACCGCTAATTGACTTTCCATCTCTATGGACTTAGCTCTTCTGGATCATGGGATACACCGTCCTTTGGGACTGACTTCCTTCACTTACCGTAATATTTGAAAGGTTCATCCATAGTGTAGCATGTATCACTATTTCATTGCATTTTATTGCCAAATCACATTCCATTTTTTGGCTATAACAGCTTCTTTTCTCTCTTTTACATACTGGTTTCTACATACAGTCTCACTGGGGGAAAGTGTTTCACTATCCTTAAACAGTTCTGGAAAATGACTGCATTTGATGATCCTTAAGATTCTTTCCTGTTCTAAAATGCTAGGAATTTATCCCAAACTGGCTGTGTCCTTCCTGCCTTGGTCGAAGGTCCAGAAAGAAGCTTTCTTATTTTTTTTTTTTGGATGTGGACCATTTTTTAAAAGTCTTTATTGAATTTGTTATATTATCGCTTCTGTTTTACGTTTTAGATTTTTGGCCATGAGGCATGTGGGATCTTAGCTCCCCAGCCAGAGACTGAACCTGCATCCCTTGCATTGGAAGGTGAAGTCTTAACCACTGGACTGTCAGGAAAATCCCCTAATTTTGTTTTTTCCACACACACTCTCCCCCTCTGGAAAGCAGCTTGATCCCAGGTGTAAGGGGTCCAGAGTGGTAGACTTTGGGGATTCTTGTGCAGAACATGAAGTAAAGACCAACTAAAAGGAAACAGAGGATGGGGGCAGGGTGTCTTTGGGAGAGACAGATGAAGACCCTGGTAGTGAGAGGTTTGCTTGGCCTGCAGACTAATTGAACACAGCTGTGTCCTATTATCTTGTTGGAAAGATGATAATTTAATGGTGACTGTAAGGTAAATGGACCCCAGTCCCAACCACCAAGTGCAGCTGTGGGCATTATTTTCTGGTTCAGGAAAGACATGTTCTATCAGGGATGTTCAGTTGTACGTGGGGTGCTGGCGCTGTCCTTACATCTCTGATTGATTGTGACTCTCTGGGTCTTTGCAGGCCTGATTCGACTTTGCTTTATAGTTAGAGGTACTGGTTTGGCCAAAAAATTCTTTTGGGTTTTTCTGCACCATCCTATGGGAAAATCAGATGAACTTTTGGCTAACTCAACATTTCTGAAAAGCTGGAGCAAAGCACATTTGTATAGCAAAATCTCTTCCCTGGATTCCCATCATCATTTCAGAGAAACACTTTCAGAAAAAAAAAGAGATTCTTCCTTAAAATAAGAGAAATCTTAACTTATCCTCTTTGTAGAAGTAAGAAAGTTTTTGTGCCTTTGAGTCTTTTCTCATAACTTAGCAAAATAAAACATGGTCAAATAGACTAAAAGCAAATGGCCTTAGCAACATTTAGTCAAAATGAGCTGGGGGCTATCACGGGAGAGTCAGTTCCATGGAAGTATTATGGGTCTTCATCCAAGTACATCCTTGCTCTCTGTCTATTCTTTCATCAGACCCCAGCTCATGGGGAATTTTTACATTATTGCAAATCCTCCTGATTGCAGGAGGACTTGGAGTCCCTTGGGGGCCTCGAGTGATGGTGCTGTTCCAGGAGTCCATCAGGACTCAAGCAGCCAATGGGATGCAGCTTAAGAGATGCCAGGTTTCACCCATTCATTTGCAACATCATCCTTAGTGACCAATGCTGAGGGCGGGACTTCCAAGCAAAGCATATAGAGAATTTCTATTAGTTCCTTTAACAGAAGCCTAAATCGTCTGCTTTTTCGTGGTGACCCTATCAGGTGAAAGCACAGTTGTTTACTTTTCTTCATTTATTTAAATATATTAATTTTTAAATACAAATTTCTGCCATACAACAATGCAAACCCGCCATAATCATATATATCTGAAGTGCAGCTTCCTCAAACTTTTGTTTTGTTGCCTAAAAAGAATCCATACACAACAAATGAAGAAATGCAGCAGTGCAGGCAAAGAGAGTTGCCTTTTGAACGCAGTAAATGCTGAAGCATGAAAAGAGCTAAGGGAGAAATAACCCAGGCTGAGGCGGAAACATCTTTCTGTGATTTGTCAGTGACACTGGAAGCGAAATTTCTGGGTTCTGAGTTCTGGATATGCATGGATTGACTGCTTTTCAGGGTCCTTCTCTTAGTGGGGTCTTTTGAGCTATTCAGGTGTTTTTTTTTTTTTAAGTCAGGTTCTAATTATATCCTTCCTCCCAGCTTCTGTAACTGGAGATTCTCTGCAGACATTTGGCCCTACCTAATTAAGCTTCTCTTTGGTGTGAAACTTGTAGAATGGCAGAGACTTTTATGAGGATAATGCCGCATGCACACACACACACACACACACACACACACACACACACACACACACACACACTCACACAAGGGTTTTGGGCCAGAACCTAGGATTCTTCACTGTAAGATGACCATGCCTCCTGACAGACCCTGGTCCTGGGATCCAAGGGCATCAGGAGAGATGGCGTTGCCTCCGTGCATCCCAGCTGGCCATGATTTGAGGCAGGTCTGGCCCACACACCGATCCATTCTCTCTAGGGACCCTCCGGTTTGCCTGCTGGTGAAGTCATACCTTCGGCACGAGGCCCAGATGGAATTAGACTGAGTCTGTACAACCTTAGCCTCTCCATGAGGCTTTCATTAGGTGGTTCCTGGGGAGTGGGGTGCTTTGCCGACTCTGTGTGTAGCAGTAATCTCCCTGGATTAGGGAGCTCGCTGGTTTCCTGGACACAGAGCCTGTGGGAGGCAGACAGTTCCAGTGTGTGTGTGTGGCGGGGGGAGCCGTTTTCCAGAGGGCAGAATGGAAGACAGGCAGTAGCAGGGTCTGGAGTGTGTACCACATAGGCTGAACTGCCTCGAGTTAAATAAACAGAAAATCCAAACTCCCAGTTGCCCAGCGCTTCCTTATGGATGCAAAGGTTCTTTCAGCCTCTGCAACTGAAGTGACTTCTGACCTGACATCAGTTGGGGACTAGGACTCTTGTTTCCCAGATGCTTTGCCATCCTCTCCCCTTCAGCCCAGATTCTGGAAGTCCGAAGTTCTCTTCCTCAGACTCCTAGAAGCATTTAAGCTCAGTGACCTAAGGCACTCCTTGCACCAGGAGATCCATTTCTCTCCAGTGCATTGCAGTACCTGTTATGTACCGTCCTTAGAAATGATAAAACAGTCACCTTACAAAAACATCTCCAAAGCTTAAACCTTTTATAGAAGCAAGTTGAGAAAGTGACTGTGGGCTCTGCCATGCCCCTGCTGCTCTCATTGGCTCTGCGGTTCCCACAGCAGTTCCTGGGGCCCCTCGGAGCCTCCTGTTCTGTCCACTGGGGAAAAGGGGCTTGGCATCTTTAAGACCAAAGGGACATTTTTGACTCTTTTCCTCATCATAATGGTTTCACCAGCTACACCACTGTGGGCATCTGGAGTGAACCCAGCCAGCTTTGTAAGTAGTTTCCTGAAACCGTCAAACCGGGAGATGCTTCCAGAAGCCCATGGTTTCTGCCTGGGTCCCTGCTCATATTTCTTAATGAATCTTCCGTTCCCAGCTGTCTCCACCTCTCCTGCACTCAAGGAACAAAAGAAATGTAGCCCTTGCCCTCTGCATTCTTAATTTTCCTTCTGTGCCTCAAAGATGCAGAATCTTTTGAAATTCCAATAAATTTGGGGTTTTGAAATGAATTCTTATCCATCAACAGGTTTGTAGGGTTTTTTGTGTTTGTTTTTCTTTTTTTTTTTTTTTAAGTTCATCACTGTCTGGATGGCGAGTATGATTCAGCTTTGTTCCATTTAGAAAAGATTTTTCTGGTGTCCATTATGTGTGAATTTGCTTAACTTTATGCTTGGCAAGATGCCCTTTTGCTTCATTTTGAGGCAAACCACTGAGCTGCAAAGAAGGAAATTATGGCCAGAGTCACATGAAAGAGTTGGCAGGGTCCCCGTTGTTAGCCTGTGTGTCTGTATCTTCCCTCTTTTCCTACCCATTCATTACATGTGTTGACACTTTGCTGATCAGTCATATTATTATGACTTTCCTATTTTCATTTGTGATCTTCTAGAAGGTAGAAAAGGCTATGCTTAATTCCCAGTATAGCTCATTTCCACTTCACATTCAAACATGTCAGTGTGGATGCTCTGGAATGGGCCTAGGTCTATTTTGTGATTTCAGATACATGCATCCTTCCTTCCTTCCTTTCTTTCTTTTTTCTGTTTCTCATTTTTCTTTCTTTCTTCTCTCTTTCTCTCTTTGTGTTGAAGTATAGTTGATTTGCAATGTTGTGTTTAGTTTCAAATGTACAGCAAAGTGATTCAGTTATACATTCACATACAGCTATGCCTTTTAGAATTCTTTTCCATTATAAGTTATAACAAGATATTGATATATTTTCCTGTGCTAAATAGCAAGACCTTGTTGTTTACCTGTTTTATACACAGCAGTGTGTGTATGTTAATCGCAGGCTCCTAATTTATCCTTCCCCGACCCTTTCCCCTTCGGTAGCTATTAAGTTTGCCTTGGATGGCTGTGTGTTTGTTTTGTAAATAAGTTCATTTGTACATTTCTTTATATTCCACATCTAAGTGGTATCATATAATATTTGTCTTTCTCTGTCTGACTTACTTCACTTAGTTTGACGATCTCTAGGTCCGTCCATGCTGCCGCAAATGGCATTACTTCATTCTTTTTATTGCTGAGTAATACTCCATTGTCTATATACACACTTCTTTCTGTATGTGAGGGAAGATGCTCACTCACAGACTTCATGCAGGGGGATGATCTGGTGGAAGTAGCTGGGGTTTTAGCATTAAGCAGAGGTGCATTAACTTCAGTGCACATGAAAAAAAGAAAAAAAGGAAACATGCTAAATAGACGCTTCGAGTCAGAATCCTCAGGGTGAGGCACAAGAACCTTCATCCTTTAACATCTAGCCAGGTTATGGACAGCAGTATGTCCATCAACATCACTGGGTGACTTTTGGTTAAAAGAAAACCTTTGGTTGAAGAGAAATCTTCAAGCCTGTGTATTTGTATGAACAAGAAGGTCTGAGGAGGAGTAAATGCCTGAAAAGCAAAAATAAGGATGTGTTTCCTTTGGGGATATTATGAAGCAGGACTGGTCAGTCAGTCCTGCTCGAAAGTGGGGGCCTTCTCAATGCTTGCGTATGCTGGGGCCTTGGCTTCCTCTCTTCTCCAGCTGTGGTCCAGGGATCCACAGAATCACCATATCCTGGGAGCTTACTTGCAGTGCTGACCCTCAGGCCCACTGAGACCTGCTGATTCAGAGCTTGAGTTTTAACAAGAACTTATGTGTGTGGTTGAGTTTGAGAGGTGCTAGTCTAAGGGCTTTTCTGATGGCTCAGCAGGTAAAGAATCCACCTGCAATGCAGGAGGCACAGGAGATGAAGGCTCAATCCCTGGGTTGGGAAGATTGCCTGGAGAAGCAGATGGAAACTCACTCCAGTATTCTTGCCTGGGACATCCCATGGACAAAGAAATCTGTCGGGCTACAGTCTGTGGAGTTGAAAAGAGTCCGACATGACTGAACACACACACACACACACACACACACACACACACACACACACACACAGTCTAAGGCATACCATCAGAAACAGGAAGCAACCCAGCCATGATTTCTTGTTTGACAGTCTTTTCTATGGAGTGCAGTCCTTCCTTAATCTCCTGCCAGTAACCCTGGGGGAAGATGTGTAACTTTAAAAGCTGGAAGTAATTCACAAAGTCCTGGTGAAGGTCAGTCACAGGAAAATCTCTCTTTAGGTGTTTGCATTTGTGAATAAGCATGATTGGCATCAAACTATTTTATATTTCATTCTGTTAGGGAATTACTGCTGAATTTATTTTGACTTCAGTATGGTAAATCTTAGCTAGTTAATGACGGTGATAACTAATACTTACGTAGTGCTCACCATGCTTCCAATAGTGACTCAGAGTGATGATAGCAGTCGCTAGCAGCCTGGAGTCTTCATTGTAGACTGCTATGCTGGCACTTTACTTATTACCTTAGTTCTCATAACAGCCATAGGGACCCATATGATTCTCATTTTATAGATGGGAAAAATGAAGTACAGAGGTTTCAAGTTACTTGCCCAGGTCACACTGCTAGTAAGAGCTCCAGGAATCTAGCCTGAACTCCATGGGAGAGATTGTCAGATGAGGAAACATGGCTGGGTTGCTTCCTGTTTCTGATGGTATACCTTAGACTCTGCGTGTGCATGCTTAGTCGCTCAGTCACGCCCGACTGTTGAACAACATATCTTGTCAATATGTTGTTATTCTTTGTGTGACTTAGTGGATATAGGTCACTTAGGCTGACAACGAGGCATTGAAGCAGTGACTTAACAGGACACAGACACACAGGCACACACGATCATGATGTCACGTAGCTGTTTCAAACCTACGTGTTTTGGTGACCAGTTGCCATTCCAGATAGTCTCCTGCCATCAGCTTTGGCTGGATGATAAATTCCAGCCACTCCCTAGGTTATTCTTGAATGAGTCAAGCCTGATTCTAGAGCAGAGTTAATGAACTGAAGATGGTGTCTTTGGGTTCTGGTTGCTTTAGCAAAGGGGCGTCCTTTTGGGCCTCTCGGGATAAGTAGTGATGATGGATGTTTGTGACAAATCTACTCCAACATCCCTATCTCCCGAAGCAGGTCCTCCCTCTGCATTTTTCTAAGAAGACTCTGCCATCTCAATTGTATTGACAGTTGCCCACAATGAACCCAAGTTTCTGCTAAAGATTAAACTGTTCAACCCATTTCCTGCCACTCGATCTTACGTAATGAAAACAGAATTTCTGGTTTGTGCACCCATTTCATTAAGCGTACCCAGTATTATATTTTGTCTCTCTTATTTTAATACCTTAGAACTCATGGCTACACTGGTCTCCCTAGTTTACAACAATACAAATTAGCAATATCTTGAGACCCTGTGTTCGTCTCCCATAGAGGACGTGGGACTTCTGGAATGTGCTGATCTGATTGGAGTCATGGATTTAGAGTCAGTGAAACTTGGTAGGAATAGATCTTAAAAGTGAGCCTCTCTGTTCAAGGCAAACACAAAAGTTGTGTTCATTTCCAGTTTTCATGATCCACAAGTTCTTCAGACTGATCTTGTCTGACCTCAGAGAAATATCAGAGAGGACATCAGGGAGACTTGATCATTCAGTTTTCTGAATCCACACAGAAGTTCCTATTCTAAGTCTCAGGTCTCACTTCTTTCCAACCAGTACCCTAAATTTCGCATGAGAGACTTGATGAGTCTGTGGTTTTGTTATTCTGTGGGCCACCCAATTAAATTTGAGGTCTTCCTTGAGGTTGTAAGAAATAAGTGATGATTTGGAGGTTTCCCTAGAAGCACTCTAGTTCTCTGACTGTAACCTAGCTGAGAGTTTCAAGGCCTGAGCTTGTTAGAACAGCCATTCTACCTTACAGCCCTTGTAGTCATCATTGCTACTATAAAGGTCAAACATAGTAATTACATGGGTCTTTGAAACCCTTGCTTTCAATGATTATTTTATCCCAAGAAACTACAGATGACATTTAATTAATTATGATGCTGGTCATGTCATAGATAACAGTGTACCATTTTTCATTAGGAAGAAGGTCATTACTTCATTTAAGATCATAGATAGCAAGACAATCTCGGAATCCCAGTTGGAAAGTTTATTTCCTCCTGGTACCATGTACTGTGTTATCGTGAAAACAGAGATTGTGCTGAATTCCTAGGAGACAGTGTATTATGTGAAAGATAAGAACCTGCTGAAATTCCTTATACATAAATAATATTTCACTCAGGCAGAATTTACTAAAAGGAATATAAGAAAATGCCTATCTCAGAACACCCTGACCAGTATTGAGTATTATTTAACAAATTTTTACTAATGTGATTGGTAAAAAATGGAGACTTAGTTTTCACTCATAAGTGAGATGATATATTTTCAATGTTGATTAGTTGTCTGTTTTGTTTTTTTTTCCTTTTCCAGCTTGTCTATTTTTGTTGTTGTTGTTTGTCTGTTTCAGTAAGGACAGGCTAAGTTATGCTACAGTAATAAATAATCCTCCCCAAATATCAGTGGCTGAATACCACAAAGTAAAACATCTCACTCATGCTGTATGTCCATCGTAGATTGGCTGGGTGTTTGGGCTTAGGCACCCTCACTCAGGAATCCTAGCAGAGGGAGGCTTCTGTCTGTGTTTCCATGACAGCTGTGGCAAGGGAAAGATGAGTGAATCACATGATGACTCTTAAAGTTTCTGTCACCTCTATTCGCTTCTCATTGGCTACAGCAGGTCATGTGGCCATGCCTCATATCCAGGGCTAGTAGGAAGTTGAATCTGACTCCATGACTAGAATGGAATGAACTAGGAATGTTTGGTGAACAACGTTAATGATGACTTAAGGATTTTAGACTTTTCTTTTTTCATTAGGATGTAACATTTATTGCAAAAATTTTATCTTGGGAAAAAACTTAGAAATACTATGAATAGGGGCAAAAATGATTATGAGAGATTTTACACATTCCTTTCAGTTTGATTTTATAGATAAAACTAAGGAACAGAATTTGAATGACACTGAATGTGTGTGTATGTGAGTGTGTGCCTGCGTATGCATGTAATATATCAATAAATTTTGTTCCCTTGAAAAGAGAATACTCTTCTTTTGAAATGATTCTGGAATGTTAACAGACATGGCTGTGTATTAGGCCACAAAGACAACCTAATTAAATTCCAAAGGACAAATATTATAGGCACATTCTTTGACTACAGTGCAATAAACCAAAAAGTAATAACAAATGTTTGAATAAGAATCCCATCCACTTGAAAATTTTAAAATGAAAAACCAAAAATTTTTCAATAAGCAGATCCAAGAGCTGATTTTTTGGGGAAAAATGTAGTACATTGACAAATAAAGCATATTTAATTAAGACAATAAATTTTGTTCCCTTGAAAAGAGAATACTCTTCTTTTGAAATGATTCTGGAATGTTAACAGACATGGCTGTGTATTAGGCCACAAAGACAACCTAATTAAATTCCAAAGGACAAATATTATAGGCACATTCTTTGACTACAGTGCAATAAACCAAAAAGTAATAACAAATGTTTGAATAAGAATCCCATCCACTTGAAAATTTTAAAATGAAAAACCAAAAATTTTTCAATAAGCAGATCCAAGAGCTGATTTTTTGGGGAAAAATGTAGTACATTGACAAATAAAGCATATTTAATTAAGAATTAAGAGAGTTAGCACTAAACTAGAAGAGAAAAAAAATGGAAGTTTTTAAAAAATAATGCATGATGCAGTTTTGTGCAAATACATTTGAACATCTACATGAAATGGAGATTTCTGGAAAAATATAACTTGTTGAAACTGATTCAAGCTGAAGTAAGTAGTCTAAAGCAGAAGCTGCATACTTAGAACCTACCAGCCAAATTCAGCTCTTAGCCATGTTTTATTTGGCTCACACACCATTTTATAAAGCAGAAAAAATATCATATTAAAAATCTGCATTTCTCCCTCTTAAAAATGTCAGAGAATTTGGCAAGTCTGGACTTGCATTCTTTCATTGCAATAATCTGGTGAAGTTGAGTAGCTGTCCTTTTAGGCAGGGCAGATGCCACCGTCTCCACCAGTCCTTATTGTCTTACACCTGCCTGCTCTCTTGATGGACAACCGTGGTCCCTATCAACTTGGGAGTTCACAGCTCTACCTAAATGGACCAGTGCATGATGGGGGCATCGTTCCCTGCTGTGACAATCAGTTCTTCATTGCCTTTAGTTTTCATCATAGGATGTTTTGATTTTCTGTTTTGATTTCTGTTCCACTTATTTGTTGTCATTTCTAGCAACTTTTGGTAGATGACTTATTTTAATTCCTCATTATTTAATAATGAGGCAAACAAGACAATAAATTTGCTACTGAGAAGACACTAGTAATATCTCAGAATTTTGATAGATAGTTTAATTGCTCCATTGTTTTCTTTATAATATTTTATTGTAGTTTTTAATTTCCTCTGCTCTTCTACAATTTTTTGAGAGAAGTATTTTATAATTTCCAAGTCAGTAGGGTTTTTAATTTCTAGTTTACATTTAAATTTTCTATTTTTTTTGTACATTGGAAAATTAATATGTCCTTCTCTTGGCTAGGATTTTTCTTATAAGTGAGAATAAGATGAACTTTTATGAAGGTGTTGCCTGTATGGTATAAGACTTATATATGCATAGAAGCTATCCTCATATTACCTATATCCCTTCCATCTGTGATTTTAGTTACTTTATCCAAGGTAAATTACTATGATGTATTGAAATCTCCCACTGCTGTTACATTGCTTCCTCAGTTTACTTCTAACAGCATTGATTTTAATTTTCAATGCTCTGTCTGTCTTCACAGTGGATTTTTCCTCCTATCAATGTAAATATTCTTGAAACACTTTTGAATTATGCCCTTGCTTTCTGTTGATTTTTGCTATGTAACCTTTCCACTTGTGTTTGCATAACATTTATTGTTATGTGTGGTCACTGGGAAACACTCAATTATTCAACTTCTTCCAGGAACATGGTATACTGCACTCATGCCCTTTCTGTGTGATTTTGTTAGGGATATAAAGCAATATGTGCCACTATGTTTTGATTTTTAATTATTCTGGGAGCCTTCTTATGAGAAAGCTTAACCTATCATTTATTTCCAAACTTTTCAATTGGGTCTTAATTCTGTCATTTTGCTTTATGCTGGTTACCATGTGACCAACCTAGACAGCATATTAAAAAGCAGAGAGATTACTTTGCCAACAAAGCACCATCTAGTCAAGGCTATGGTTTTTCCAGTAGCCACGTATGGATGTGAGAGTTGGACCATAAAGAATGCTGAGCGCCGAAGAATTGATGCTTTTGAACTGTGGTGTTGGAGAAGACTCTTGAGAGTCCCTTGGACTGCAAGGAGATCCAACCAGTCCATCCTAAAGGAAATCAGTTCTGGGTGTTTGTTGGAAGGACTGATGTTGAAGCTGAAACTCCAATACTTTGGCCACCTGATGCGAAGTGCTGACTCATTTGAAAAGACCCTAATGTTGAGAAAGATTGAGGGCAGAAGAAGGGGACAGACAGAGAATGAGACAGCTGGATGGCATCACCAACTCAATGGACATGGGTTTGGGTGGACTCTGGGAGTTGGTGATGGACAGGAAGGCCTGGCGTACTGCAGTTCATGGGGTTGCAAAGAGCTGGACATGACTGAGCGACTGAACTGAACTGATGTGCACTTAATGTATTTAATTTGTCTTCTTTTGTTTTTGACTACAGTGGATTTTTTAAGATCGAAAGATATTTGACATACAACTGAGCTTTGGCTATACAATATAATTATTTGATATTTATTTATTTTGCATAATGATCACCACAGTAAGTCTAGTTAATATCCATTCACTGTACATAGTGAATTCTTTTTCCTGATGAGAACTTTTAAGATCTATTCTCTTAGAAATTTAGCAACTTTCAAGTATGCAATACAGAATTATTATTAACTGTAGTCACCATGAGAGCCTCCCCAGTGGCACTAGCCGTAAAGAACCCACCTGCCAATGCAGGAGACATAAAGAGAGGTGGGCTTGATTCCTGGGTCAGAAAGATCCCCTGGAGGGGGAAACAGCAACCCACTCCAGATTTCTTGCCTAGAGAATCCCTTGGACAGAGAAGCCTGGCAGGCTGCTGTTCATAGGGTCGAAAAGAGTTGGACACTATTCAGGCAACTTAGCACACACACACACACACACACACACACACACACACACACACGTAGTCACCATGCTATACAATACATTCCAATGATTTGTTTATTTATAACTGGAAGTTTGTAACTTTTGACTGCCTTCCCTCATTTCACCTCCCCATCCCCTGCCGCTGGCAACCACCAGCCACAGAACCTCTGTTCTCTGTATTCATGGGCTTGGCTTTTTTTTTTTAAGATTCCATATATGAATGAGATCATGCGGTATTTTTTTTCTGACTTATTTCACCCACTTATGCCCTCAAGTTCCATCCATGATGCCACAAATAGCAAAGTTTTCTTTTTCATGACTAAATAATATTCGTGTGTGTGTGTGTGTGTGTGTGTGTGTGTGTGTGTGTGTACAGACTGCATTGTCTTTATCCATTCATCTGTTGATGGACAGTTTGTTTCCATATCTTGGCTCTTTAAACAATGCTGCAGTGAACAAAGGGATTGCAGGTATCTTTTTGAGTTAGTGTTTTCATTTTCTGCAGATAAATACTCAGAAGTGGATCCAGATGGATCATATGATATTTCTATTTCTATTTTTTGAGGAACTTCTGTACTGTCTTCTCTAGTGGCTGCACCAGGTTTACATTGCCACTAGCAGTGCACAAGTGTGTCCTTTTCTCCGCCCTCTGTGCTGTGTTCTTAGTCGCTCATTTGTGTCCGACTCTTTGCAGCCCTAGGGACTGTAGCCCGCCAGGATCGTCTGTTATGGGATTTTCCAGGCAAGAATACTGGAGTGGGTAGCCTTTCCCTTCTCCAGGGGATCTTCCCAACCCAGGCATTGAACCCAGGTCTCCCACATTGCAGGCAGATTCTTTACCATCTGAGCCACAAGGGAAGCCCTCACTAACACTTGTTATTTCTTGTCTTTAATGATAGCCATTATAACAGGTGTAGAGTAATATCTCATTGTGGTATTTATTTGTATTTCCCTGGTATTAGTGATGTTGAGCATCTTATCATGACCCTGTCGGCCATCTGCATGTCTTCTTTGGAAAAATATCTATGCAGATCCTCTGTCCATTTTAAAATAAGACTACTACTTCTTCTTCTTCTTTTTTTTTTTGCTATTGACTTTTATGAGCTCTCTATATATTTTGGAAAATTAACCCCTTATCAAATATATGATTTCCAAGTATTTTTTTGCCATTCAGTAGGTTGACTTTTCATTTAGAAAGGGTGCTTTTGTTTTGCTTATTTAAAAATAGTACCCTCTCAGTTGTTTGAGAGTTAGATGTCTTGCTTTCAATTTTTCTAGTACTGTCCATAAATTTTTTGTGAATTTAACTCTTAACATCAGTTACAAATTAATAATATTTGCTCATGTGGAAGATGAGAAATAACTGTTTTCACTATTTTGATTCTTTGTTAATTTCAATGTATGGCTGTTACAAATATGCCTCCTTTTTTAAAACCAATTGTTATTATCAATTTAAAGAATATTATCAATTTTATAATCAAATTTGAAACACTTATTTTGCCTGTACATTTAACTGGTTTGACTGCTTAGAGACAGCCGTATTTAACTCATTTTCCACTTCTTATTTTAATTAATATACATATGTTCCTGCATAAACTTTCTAAAATTTCATTGTTTTTTTTTTTGAGGAAGTTTACCTCAATTCTAAATCTGCTGAGTGTTTAAAATCTGAGAATGTCTTTCTCTTGCTACTTGCACAGATGACAAGTTGCTTTAGGTATAGAATTCTTGGATTTCAGCCTTTTGCTTTTAAAGTTCTACAATCGGTACGCCATTATTTTTGGTTTTACATATTGTCAAGAGGCTCATGACCAACCTGCTGTTTATTCGTTGTGAACAATCTAGTTTTCTTTGGATGTGATTATTATCTGTGAAGTATGAACACCTCAGCAGTCAGTTTACTTCCCTCTGTTATAGTTGCTAACAGAGGTTGCTGCTTTGTTGCTGTTAGGGATCCTCGCGGTATGAGTCTTTCTTTCAATTTCCTCAAGTTTTTTCCTAGACGATACATTTTCCCACCCTTTTTGTTTTACACCCTTCTCGCTCCACAGATTTCGATCTCTTTTTCTAGCCTTCTGTGATAGCTCAGTTGGTAAAGAATCCACCTGCAATGCAGGAGACCCCGGTTCGATTCCTGGGTTGGGAAGATCCACTGGAGAAGGGATATGCTACCCATTCCAGCATTCTTGGACTTCCCTTGTGGCTTAGCTGGTAAAGAATCCACCTGCAAAGTGGGAGACCTGGTTCAGTCCCTGGGTTGGGAAGATCCTCTGGAAAAGGAAATGGCTACCCACTCCAATATTCTGGCTTAGAGAATTCCGTGGGCTATCCATGGGGGCACAAAGCATTGGACATGACTGAGCGACTTTCAATTTTCTAACCTTAAGTAGTTTAGATCCTGAACTGTGATCTCTGCATTTCCCCCCCCACAGATTTTGTTTCTCCTTCTTTTTCTTCAGTCTTCTGCATTTCTTATATATATATATTTTGTTGTTGTTGTTGTTTTGTTTTTCTTTTCTACTCAGGTTTTCTGCTGAAAATTATACTGGATTTTATTTCTATGACATTGCCTTCTCATCTCTGTGACTATTTTCTTGTCAGTTTTCTAATTTGATTGATAAGACATCTTCTCAATGTTGTTGAGGAAATACAGTGAATACTTTTCAAACATTCTTTGGCAAATCTATTTGAGAGTGAGGTAGTTGTTGAGTTCTGAGTAACTGGTTATGACTTTTGAGCCACAGCATCCCTTCACAGCAGAGGCAGATCCAGCACCTAACTCTGACTCAGGATTGGGTCAGACTAGGCTTCAGCAGAGATGAACAGGATAGCAGGCAAATCCACCTCTAGCCCTATGCAAAGAATGAGTGGTGTAAGGGAATTGTAGGCGGTACTTAGCAGCCTAGGAAAATAGAAGAGGAATCCAAGCAGGTGTCTCTTATTGTCCCAGTATACCTAGAATCCCTGTTAAAAAAAGAAAATGCTCGCTGAAGTTTCTGAGTCTGTGCTATGTGGGTCCATCTCATTTTTTTTTTTTTTTGCCTAATTTCTGTGGGTAGAAATTTTAGATCAAATAATAAAGATAATTTCAGACATTTTTCTTGTTTTTGACTTTAACGGAAAAGGCCCAGAGTTTGAACTTAAATTTGCAAATGGAATTGCTTGCTGTTTGATATGAATGTTAGTTATAATGTTAAGCTAATATATCCTATTCTTAGTTTACCTTTTTCTCTTTTAAAGCAATCGTGGCTATTAGGTAACTTTTTAACTTCTATTGAGATAATTATATAGCTTTTACTATTTCACCTGTTGATCCTATGTACTATTTAATTGAATTTACTAACATTAAAAAATCTCCTATGGTTCAGGCATGATTCTTCAGGATGAGTTTCTGTCACAACGTTCTGTTGTGTTTGACTAGCTATTGTTTTGGGTTTTTATTTAGGATTTTGTATGTATTCCCATGAAAAGTGATTGAAACGTTACCTTTTTTTTCCATTTGGCAGGTTTTTGTATCAGGGTTTTGCTGAACTTATAAAGGTATTGGAGACTTTTCCATCTTTTTACTCACTGGAAGTGATTATAAAATAACTATTTCTCAATATTCTAACACATATTCCTGTGAAATGTATAAACATAAAAGTTTGAAAGTATTCTATATCAGTATTTAGTTTATATTATGTTTACTAATTATTCAAATGATCATTTTCTTTAGTGAATTTGATTATTTGTTCCCAGAAATCACACATGTCTTTTTGTTTTGAAATGTTAATGTAAATGTGTACTTGTCATTCTTTACATTTTGATATCCTTTAATCTATAAATGCATCATCTTTGTGATTTCTAGTTTTATAAGTACTTATTTTATCTTCTTTTTCTTAATTTGACATCCAGATAATTTTCCTTATAAATATATATATTTTTTTCTCAGATAACTGAATCACTGTTTAGTGGTATTTGTTTAGTTTCTGGAGGGAGGATTTTATATGTTGCATTTTATTTCTGCTAGTAGATTTTTAGTTCTGCTGTATTCTTTCCTTATTTTCTCCAGCTTCTTTTTCAACTTTGCCTTTACTAACTGGTTTCTAATTTTTAATTGATTCATAATTCAAATAATCTAAAATGCATATTTCTTGAGTGTTCAGGTTAAGGGGTTTAGACAGCTATATAACTCATACAGTAATATAAAATATAGAAAATGTCTTTAGTTCCTTGAGAAATAAATACATTTTCCTACTCTGTGGCTTATATATTGATTTCTTGATAGAGTCTTTTGTTTAGCAGATACTTTGTTTTGATTAAATCCAGTTCATCACTTTTTCCATGTCCAGTGCTTTTTGATTCCTGTCTAAAGATTTTACTTGCATCAATAATGTTATAAAATATGTTATTACATGTTCTTCTAGAAGATTTATGATTCTAGCTTTTAACTTTAGGTCTGCAATCCATATGAAATTTGTTATTGTGCATGGAGTATGGTAGAAGTTGCAGTTCAGTTTGCCCTGTACTAATTTGTGGTTATTTTAAACACAATTTGTTAAAAAAATTTTTTTTCTGTCCAAGTCATTGAATTGACTTGGAGCCTTGGTTTGGTATTGATTGCCCATAAATGTGACAGGCTGTTTCTGGATTCTGTCTTCTGCTCTGTTTATCTATTTGCTCTGTTTTGTGCAGTAACATGCTACCCTGATTTCTATAGTTTTCTTTCTTTCTTTATTTTTTGCCATGCCACAGGGTACGTGGTGTCTTGGTTGCCCTATCAGGGATCAGATCTGCTCCCCCTGCTTTGGAAGACTGGAGTCTTAACCACTGGGCCACCAAGGACATCCCTTATGTCAAGTCTTGGAAAACTGTTCATCTTTTCCAAAATTGTTGTGGTTACTCTAGATCCTTTTCATTTCACACAGGTTTTAGAATCGGCTTGTCAGTTTTGTCAACAGAACTATCTGGGATTTGATGCTGATTGCATTAAATCTGTAGATGAATTTTAATAGAATAGATATACTAACGACAGTTAGTCTGTAAGAAGGAGCTGTCTCTCCATATCCTTAGATCATATTGAACTTCTCTCGGTGGTATTTTGTATGTTTTGCTTTGAATGACTTGCATATCTTTTGTTAGATTTATTCCTGTTAGTCGCTCAGTTGTGTCCGACTCTTCACCACCCCATGGACTACGGTCGTTCACCTGGCTCTTCTGTCCAAGGGATTCTCCAGGCAAGAATACTGGAGTTGGTTGCCATTCCCTTCTCCAAGGGATCTTCCTGACCCAGGGATTAAACCTGGGTCTTTTGCATTGCACGCAGTTTCTTTACTGACTGAGCCATCAGGGAAGACCCTAGATTTATTTCTCAGTACTGATGACTTTTGATGTCATTGTAAATGGTATTGTTTCAAAATTTCACTTTCAGTTTTTTTGCTTCTGGTATGTAGATATAGAGTGGCTTTTAAAATTGAATTTGTATTCTGTTGCCTTGCTAGTTCTAGTAATTTTTAATAGCTTCCATAACCTTTTTACATTCACAAAGGTGTTGTTCGTGACTAGTAGTTTTAACTCTTCCCATCTAAGTCTTATGTCTTCGGTATTTCTTTTCTTGCCTTGCCACACCAGCTAGGATGGATTAAAGTGATAAGAGGAGACATTTTTATTTCTTTCTTGATCTTAGGGAAAATCTTTCACCATTAAGCTTTTTGTTGATGCTTTTATCAGATTTTCTTTTCTCTATCCAGATCGCTGCGTTTTCATCTTGAACAGGCATTGAATTTTTTCAGTTCTTTTTCTGCATCTATCAAAACAATCATATTTTTTCTTGTATTCTGCTAATAGATGGAATTGCACTGATAAATTGTCACATTAAGCCAACTCTATATTCCTAGAATATACCAGGACGATTCATGGTATATTTTCCTTTTCAGATATTGCTGGATTTGATTTGCTAATATTTTGCTAAGCCTTTCACCCTCTCTTTTCCCTTTGCTTGCCTGACTGCCTGACTTGCTCTCTTTCTCTCTGTTCTCGCCTTACCTTAGTAGTTCAGATCTTCTATAATTTCCTTGAAACTTTTTTTCTTCTATCCTTACTCTCAAGAGGTGTTAAATTCTCTATGTGGGCTTGTTTGTTTTTCCCGTTAGTTCTATAATTTTTTTTTCTTGTGTATATTTTGAGGCACATGCATTTAAAATTATGTTTTCTTTATAAACTGACATTTTTGTTGTTATGAAATGTCTGATAATACTCTTTGTCTTGAAGTCAACTTTGTATGACATAAATATTGCCATACTAGCTCAATTGCTTTAGCGTGTGTCTGGCAGGCTTTTTCAACTGTTTTACTTCTCAGTTATTACCACCTTTATATTTAAAACCTATTTATTAGGAGCTTCAAGTAATTGGGTTTCGTTTTTATCCAGCTAGCCATTAAAAAAAAATTTGTGTCTGTTTACAATTTATGTACATGTTGATAAGACTGGATTTATATTTTCTGCTAGAACCATGTATTCTTTTTTTTTCTCTTCCTCCTTTTCTGCCATCTTTGGGTTAAGTGAGAGTGTTTCAGTATTTTATTTCATCCCTCTTACTCCCTTATTTTGCATATATGTATCTAGTGGTTGCTTTAGAGATTACAAATGCATTTTAACTAATCACATCTTTCTTTGAATAATCTTATGCTACCTCCTGAACAATCTAAGAGTCTTACAGCATTGAATGTTGTCATGTATTTTACGCCTCCATATTTTATATTGTATTTATCACCATTTCTTGTGTATCTGAGCTTTCTTCTGGTATCATTTCCTTTCAACCTAAAAGTCTTTTAGCCTGTCTTTGACTATACACCTACAAGAGAAGAATAATCTTAGGTTTTGACTGACAGGAAATGTCCTTTATTTTTGAATTTTTAAATTGTGATTAAATATAATATACACTTTGCCATTTTCGATGTTTCAAGTGTACAGTTCAGCAGCAGTAAGTGCATCCACCATATGGTACAGCCATCAGTCAGTTCAGTTCAGTTCAGTCACTCAGTCGTGTCCGACTCTTTGCGACCCCATGAATCACAGCACGCCAGGCTTCCCTGTCCATCACCAGCTCCAGGAGTTCACCCAAACTCATGTGCATCGAGTTGGTGATGCCATCCAGCCATCTCATCCTCTGTTGTCCCCTTCTCCTCCTGCCCCCAATCCCTCCCAGCATCAGGGTCTTTTCCAATGAGTCAGCTCTTCACATGAGGTGGCCAAAGTATTGGAGTTTCAGCTTTAGCATCAGTCCTTCCAGTGAACACCCAGGACTGATCTCCTTCAGAATGGACTGGTTGGACCTCCTTGCAGTCCAAGGAACTCTCAAGAGTCTTCTCCAACACCACAGTTCAAAAGCATCAATTATTCGGCGCTCAACTTTCTTCACAGTCCAACTCTCACATCCATACATCAGTTCAGTTCAGTTCAGTCGCTCAGTCGTCTCTTCTCATGATGTGGCCACAGTATTGGAGTTTCAGCTTTAGCATCATTCCTTCCAAAGAAATCCCAGGGTTGATCTCCTTAACCACTGGAAAAACCGCAGCCTTGACTAGATGAACCTTTAACCAATCTCTATTTCCAAAACTCTTCCATCACCCCAAACAGAAACTCTGTAGCCATTAAGCAGTCAGTCAGTCAGTTCAGTTGCTCAGTTGTGTCCGACTCTTTGCCACTTCATGAATCGCAGCACGCCAGGCCTCCCTGTCCATCACCAACTCCCGGAGTTCACTCAGATTCATGTCCATCGAGTCCGTGATGCCATCCAGCCGTCTCATCCTCTGTCGTCCCCTTCTCCTCCTGCCCCCAATCCCTCCCAGCATCAAAGACTTTTCCAATGAGTCAACTCATTGGAAAATACATGAGGTGGCCAAAGTACTGGAGTTTCAGCTTTAGCATCACTCCTTCCAAAGAAATCCCAGGGCTGATCTCCTTAAGAATGGACTGATTGGATCTCCTTGCAGTCCAAGGGACTCTCAAGAGTCTTCTCCAACACCACAGATCAAAAGCATCAATTCTTAGGTGCTCTGCCTTCTTCACAGTCCAACTCTCACATACATACATGACCCTGGAAAAACCATAGCCTTGACTAGACGAACCTTAGTCTGCAAAGTAATGTCTCTGCTTTTGAATATGCTATCTAGGTTGGCCATAACTTTTCACTCACCATTATTCCATTACCGCCACCCCTGGGACCTCCCAGTCTGGCGTCTCAAAGGTTCTGAGGTGGGTGTCAGGACTTTCCGGTCCTGACCGCCCTGATGGAACCCCATAGATCTCTTTCTGCTTCAGAGCTGAGCTGCCGGGTTTTCTGCAGCTTAAGGGGAGTTATCTTCACTCGCCTGGTTTTCTGAGCTGTGCAGGAGCTCTGTCTTCGTTCTGCTGCCTGTTCCTGGTCCTTGGAGAACAAGTGCAGACACTCCGTGAAGCCAGGGGGCCTCAGAAGGAATTCTCTCAGCCCTCCTGCCCCCTGCCCCCAGCCTTCACCTCATTTGCTTCAGTCACTCAATGAAGGTCCCGAGGATGCAGATGGTAAGTGGTAGAGAGTAAGCGCTCTGCATCTGGGCTCCTTGGGATTCGAATCTGTCACAGCAGCCCACACACAGCCCCTGCGAGTTTGTTAGAAGTCAGGCTGACTTCTCCTCAGCCCAGTGTGCACCATGAATGAAAGCAGACAGTGGCGCTTCTCTGCTTGGAAGGCCTCATCACTTCCTGGAATTTAGTTTGCTTAAGTCTCTTTGATCCCTCAGCTCTCTGATGAAATTAAAAAAAAGAAAGAAACTGTGACTTTCTGATTTATCCTGCTTGTTCTTATTACAAGTGAGGAGGGTGGTCTCTGTGACTTTCCACATTCCTACCATAAATGCAATCCTTCTAGTTCCTTTTGCTTTGTGTTTTAGAGTCCATGATTTCTAGGATTCTCTGAGATCAAGAAGTAGATACTTTTTAAAAACATTTCTTGTGGTTTCTGCAGTAAAATTTGCTTTTTCCACCCTAAAGCAAAATCCTTTCAGCCACCCCTACAGATAGAACACTAGAGTTGCCATTTACTGGTTCTCGAATGACAACAAATTAAGAAGGCCTCAGCTGTACCTTTGCCAAAAGACAGGCCCCATGGATTGCCCGTGGTCCACACTGACAGTGACTCAGATCTACTGAGCACAGCCCTCTTCCTGTCCCCAGACTAGCCAGAGCTTATCAAGTGTCCCACTGGATTGAGTGGGCCTTATTCCTGCTCCAGGTACCCCTGCTCTGTTCTCTGTCAACTCAGAGCAAACACCCTGCCAAGTGCCTCCCTGTTCCAGCACATCTCCATCCAGTGTGCCCTGCTCTGTGGGTACTTCCTCACCCCTGTGCAGACATCTCTCTTCCTGTGCCAGAGGCCAAGGGCATAGTACCCCAGGGGACTTCCTCTGGTACACGCCTCACACCCTTTCCCCATTGCTTTCAATGTTAGTGAACAGTCAACTCATTCATCCCCTAGACAATTAAGAAATCCCTGTTGACCAAAAAAAAAGCACAACCTAAAAGTTGAGAATTGTGTTTTATTCAGTGGACTTGCTGAGGACTTAAGCCAGGAGACAGCCTCTTAGATAGCTCTGAGGGGCTCTTCTGAAGAGGTAGGGGAGGGGCTAGGTTATATATTAATAGGAGTTAAAAAAAAAAAAGAACATTGAAAGATTTCTGTTAAAGAAAAAGATTTCTGTTAAAGAAAACCAGACATCTCAAGTTATTGAACTTAGTGCTTTTCTATGAGTGGAAAGATTCAGGAGTCTGGGCTCGTTGAAATCATTCCTTTGATATGCACCTTACCTATCTAGGGCCAGTATCTTGTTTTTCTCCATCCTGAATCCCCTCGGGTCTCACAGTCAGGGCAGCTACAGTGGCTGATGGCTTGTTTGCTGATGTAACAGATGACCTTCTTTGTCCATACCTCCTCCATGTGTCACGAAACATTCTAGGCACTTGGCATTGAACTGTGGGGATACTGAACAAGCCACATCCCCGCCTGTATGGAGCTTCCGTCCAGTACTTCTTCAGTCCTCACAACCTTATGAAGTGGGTTCTTTCACTGATGTCATTTTCCGGCAAGAAAGTAGAAGCACAGAGATACTAAGTAAATCCCCCAGGGTCTCCCAAAAGATACGGGTGAAGATTCCTGCAGGAACCTAATTTATTTGCAAGGCAGGAGGGGCTGTCTCCTTCCCAGCTGTCGCAAGGATTGAACTGTTCTTACTCAGCAGACCCACCTCCAGGCAGCGTGCTTACTTGATAGTCTGCAGATTTGGCCTCTGGATTTCACTCAGGTAAGTTGCTGTTGCCAGTTCTTGTGTGTTTGTGGATTTTCAGGGCATTTTAATTAGGAATCAGGGGAGGGAAGGCAGGCCCTGTTAGTCTAGCTGCTGGGATAGCTTGAAGTCTCTTAAGCCTTACTTATGACACAAATCACCCGCGTGGATCAAAATTTGGGCTCACTGCTTGTGATTTAAATGCTTGCTGCCATTTTTTCTGAGGGGCCCTAAGTACAGGTGGCCTGTTCCATGTGTTTTTATTTAATCCTTGTTCCTGTCTCAGAGTAGATAGCTGTAGATAAATTGCTTGATGAGGCCACTACCAAAAATAATTATTTTTCATAGTATACTCTGAATGCAAACATTTCACCAAAATTTTAGGAAACATATGCTTTTCTAACATTCCACCCTTAACTCCCCCAAGCCTCAAAAAGGGCAGGCACTTAGCACAACTGGCAAAAGATGAATAAATTTCCCCTCATTTACATAACTATTCATTAGCTAGGGTTGCCATGGTAACGGTGCCTTCCAGACACAGACCTATGGGCCCCGTACAACTTCATTTTGGAAACTGTCTGGAAGCTTGTACAATCCTCCTGGAGCTTGACAGGGGAGGGTGGTTTTAGGCAAGAAGGGGCCTAGAGGTTTCTAGTCATCTGCAGGTTACAGTTACCAGGTAAGTAGACATAGGAAAGTGAAAGTGTTAGGTGCTAAGTCATGTCCAACTCTTTGCAACCGCATGGACTATAACCCCGGTCCATGAAATTCTCCAGGCAAGAGTACTAGAGTGGGCAGCCTTTCCCTTCTCAGGGGATCTCTTGATCCAAGGATTGAACCCGGGTCTCCCAAATTGCAGGCAGATTCTTTACCGTCTGGGCCACCAGGGACATAGGAAGAGCAGCATTTTACTGGAAAACAGTCTGCAATGCTCTGGGTGTTCTCTGCCTGCCAGTCACTGGGAGCAAGACAGTCAAATACAAACACAGTGAATGAGCTCTTATTTTATCTGTGTCATTTGTCCCCTTGGACACATGCCTGTCTCTTTGAGATCCTGGTATATAAACACACACACACACATACTCACCCCTATAGACTTTTTTTTACAAGGAAGGCAAGATCCCTGTTGAGGAAAGAGGATTTGGGAATTGAGGTTTGTGCAAAAGAGAGTGCTGGAGACTTTCTGAGGTGGGTTCTAAGCTTTTCCCTGCCTCTGGCTGGTCCAAGATCCTGGTCCAGTCCAGTGACCTCGAAGCCTCTTTCAGTCATTGTGGAAGTGATTCTCCAGCTCTGTCAATGGGACCTTTCCGCAGCATAGCAAGTGGCTCACAGCTGCCTTCCTGATGTCGCAGATGTGCTGAGCACAGTCCTCCTTTGATCCTAAGACTGGTCAGAACTCATCCAGAGTTGAGTGGGCATCTTTCTTGCTTCAGGTACCCCTGCCCTATTCTCTGTCCAAATCAGGGCACACGCCATGCCCCGTGCCTCCCTGTTCCAGCACATCTCCAGTCCTGGAGTGTCCTTCTTATCTGGAGAAACTTGACTAATAAATACATCACTGTTGTCTCTGCCTGAAGCATCTTTCTTTCTCATGTCTGAGTTCACATCTTCAGAAGCTTTCTCCTCCACAGAGTCTTCTCTAATTCCTTCCTGCCTGGCTAGAAGTAACGTCTGCTTCCTTCAATTTTTATAGCACCTAACTGTAACCCTTATATCTTTTTTTAAACTCTTTATTTTATATTAGAGAATAGCCAATTATGGATTCCCTGGTGGCTCAGTGGTGAAGAATCCACCTGCCAATGCAGGAGACACAGGTTTGATTCCTGGGTTGGGAAGATCCCCTGAGGAAGGGAATAGCAACCCATTCCAGTATTCTTGCCTTGGAAATCCCACTGTAGCCTGCTGGGCTACAGTCTAAAAGATCTGGACACAAATTAGCGACTAAACAATAGCCAATTAAAAGTGTTGTGACAATTTCAGGTGGATGGCAAAGAGACTCAGCCGTATACCTGTGTCCCTTCTCCCCGCAATAAATCTTTTTAAAAATAGATCTTGTCTCATGAAGCTTTAACCTTCTCCCAAGCATGTTCTACTCAAATTTACATTTGGCACCCCTGGCTCCTAGCATGGTGCCTGACATGTAATAGATACTCTGTAAATATTTGTTGATTAGTAGAATAAATGAATGTGCACTTGGCAAGCAGAGTGTGAAGAAACCGTATCTGATGCCTGGTTTCCCATAAAATGGGCAGCTGTGCAATTCACTTTATGGTAGGGAGCTGGCCACACAGACTCATCAAGGTGGGCCCTGTGGGATCCTGCACGTATTACTGCCGCCTCACCTCTGCAGCCCAGCTTGGACTGTATCTTCTCTCTGGAAGTGGTTGTAGTCATGAGTCCAAATGTGATATTTTCTTTCTCTGAACTCTTAGCATGACTTGATGTGACCTCTCTGGTTTACCTTCTCAGTTAACTGACCAAAGGCTGGTCTTAACCTGTCTCATTAAGAAAGACTGATGTGGAAGTTGGACTCGTGTTTATTGCCCTCTGTGGGATAGTCAGCTTCTTTTCTTATATATTAATTTTTATGAAGCTATAATTGGCACATAACATTGTTGGGTTTTTGATGTTCAGTGTAATGATTTGATATGTAGTGTGATGTGATTATCACAATAAGTTTAGTTATCATCCATCGCCATATGCAGTTACATTTTTTTCTTGTGATAAGAACTTTTAAGGTTTACTCTCTTAGCAACTTTCAAATATACAATACAGTATTGTTGACTATGGTCACCATGCTATCTGTTGATCCCCAGGACCTATTTATTTTTAGGAAGTTTGTACCTTTCTTTTGATTACCTTCACCCATTTTACCCACCTCCCCCCACCCCACCCCCACTTCTGGTAACCACCAATCTTTTCTCTGGATCTATGCATTTGATTTCTTTTAGATTCTGCATATAAAGAGATTTTATAGTATTCAACTATCTGATTTATTTCACTTAGCATAATAGCATTTATATTGTCACAAATGGCACCCTTTTTAAGGCTGAATCATACTTCTGTATTTATATGTATACATGTTTTCTCTATCCATTTGGTATGGTCAGCATCTTAAGCATAGAGTTCTGGCATACGGTAAAATGTCTGCCTACAATGCAGGAGACCCAGGTTTGATACCCGGATCTGGAAGATCTCCTGGAGAAGGAAATGGCAACCCACTCTAGTATTCTGGCCTGGAAAATCCCATGGACAGAGGAGCCTCTTAGGCTGCAATCCATGGGGTCACAAAGAGTCGGATACAACTGAGTGATTTCACTTTCACTTCTGGCATGTTTGGGCTTCCCAGGTAGGTGTCAGAGAAGGCAATGGCGCCCCACTCCAGTACTCTTGCCTGGAGAATCCCATGGCTGGAGGAGCCTGGTGGGCTGCAGTCCATGGAGTCCCTACGAGTTGGATACAACTGAAGCAACTTAGCAGCAGCAGCAGCAGCAGCAGCAGCAGCAGCAGGTGGGTGTAGTGGTAAAGAACCTACCTATCAATGCAGGAGACATAAAAGACATGGGTTTGATCCCTGGGTCAGGAAGATCCCCATGGCAGCTCACTCCAGTATTCTTGCCTGGAGAATCCCATGGACAGAAGAGCCTGATGGGCTGCAGTCCATGGGGTTGCAAAGAGTCGAACACAAGAGAAGCGACTTAGCGTGCTTGCGTGTACCTGGCATACTGACTTTGATCCCTTGGTTACCTGACCCCTTATACATGGTAGGTGCTCAACAAAAACTTTTGGAAGAGGGACTAAATGAAACTCTAATCCTACCTCTTCTGTTCCCAGAGAAACATTCTTATGATCTTACGATACCCATCGCCCCCCAGGCTAAAGTTTAACACCCACACTTGTAGCCTGGAATTATAGGTTCTTGGAGCCATGGGGTACTAGAAAGAGCTAGTTCAGGACTGATGGGAGGCTCTCCACCTGCTTCTGTTTTGACTTTCCAGGTGAGTTCAATCAGGCCTTGGGATTGGAAGCACTTCTGCTTAATATCACACGGTTTATTGAACCAAACCTCCAGTCAGACTTAAGAAACAGTCATCAGGGTGGGGCGGGGGTGTATTTTACAAAAGCACATGACAGAGTCTGGTCCCCTCAGAAAGAAGCTGCAAAAGCTAAGAGGGGACACAATTAAAATCTATAACCCAGGATTATACAGCAGATTTTGAAACTGGTGCTTTGGGGTCCCTTTGATCTCGAATAAGAAGTTTTGTATAGAAAAAGAAGGTCCTGCTTCATAGACCTGTAATATGTTCAGGAAACTCCTCCCTCTTGAAGAAGAGAGAAAGGAGAGATGTAAGTGGATTCCAAAGTGGTGAAGGAGATTCATGAATCACACACAGTGATCCAGAGTGGGAGGGATATAGTCCATGTTTGAGGTTCCCTATCATGAGAGGAATCCAACTGGGTCCCAGAGGCCTCCGTGCAGAGAGAAGGCCGGGCCAGGGGGAGCCTCCTAGGGGGCCTGGGACAGTTGGACACATCCTCTGGCCCAGAGCTGACCTCACCTATTCTTGCCTGGAGTCCTCAGGACACAGTGTGAAAATGATGACCTAGTGCAAGTTTTCTTCTAACTTTCTGGAAAAAAAGAGATGGAAAATGTAATGAGTATTCAGCATTTCTGACAGCATTTCACCTTCGTCGGCCCTCTCCCTTCACGCGTGTCATTGTGGTCGGCTGACCAAACTGGGCTTGACAGAGAGGCCTTTTGCTTTGTAGTGACAAGAGTTTTTCCTCAAGCAGTTAGAAAAGATCAGGCGGAAGGGAGAAGAGCTTGGGACAGCCCAGGGCTGGAGGGAGTTGCCTGAGGACGGTCAGGCACCAAAACTGTCCTCTGTGCCCCACGGGGTTTAGGGACAGATGCTCTGTTCATGGGAAGGACGTTCTCTATGGGGACCTCTGTACACCCCCAGGAGGCCACGGTCCGACTCTGCCTCCATCTCTGACAGCTTTAAACTCATTATGCCGTTTATGTAACACTCTACTTTTCTGTGCTGTTGCATATGCATTAACCATACGATCATAGGATCTCAGGGTGTTTTGCAGAAAGTTTTCACTTTTGTCTCAGGTTCAAAGGATCTGTTAACAAAGTAAGCCACTCATTATATACAAATAATTTATTAGAGAATTATCTAGCTTCTTTTCAACATAATAACTTTACAAGAAAAGAGAAATAGAGCAGAGAATACATCACCAAATTGGGTTTTAAGCAACGTCCAGACTTAATCAGCACTGAGAAGTCCTGTGTCGCAGCACATTTGGAGTCTCAACTGGGAAAAGGGTTCCAGGCAGCTCATCCGCTCTGTGGATAAGACTTCAGATTGCAGTTCGGTTCCCGTTTATAATCCCAGGACAGAAGCAAATTCATATCATCATCAATCTGTCACCAAACAACTGCAAGCCTGGCTTCATGTTAATGCTGTGCGTTTTGTTGTGTAAAACTTGGAATGTGGCTAAGCCTGGGGCTTGATTGGCTAGGCCCGCTCCAGGGTCTCAACAACCTTAAGATTCCTCCCCCATCTTATCCATGGTGCTGCCAGCCTTGCCCTCGCAGGAGGCAGTCACTCCCGGTCAGGGCAGTGTCCAGGCAGGTTAGGAGCAAGGTCAGAGGCTGCTCTGCTTTGTCTCTGAAGCCTAAACAAGACTATTTATTTAATTTCCCTAATAAAGGGTAAGGAGAACTGGAGAGCAGAAGGCACACAGAAAAGTGGTCCTCCAAAGACAGTAGGTTCTAAGCCTTGAAACTTGAAAACTGTTACCTTATTTGGGAAAAGGATCTTCAAAGATAGATCTTGAAGAATCTTGAAGTGAAGAATCTTGAGCTGAGGAGATAATCCTATATGATCAGGCTGGACCCTAAGGGCCTTCACACCCATTCTTTTTGTTAAAGATCAACTTCTTTTTTAAATTTTTATTTGTTTACTTTTGTCTGTGCTGGCTCTTTGTTGCTGCATTCAGATGTCCTCTAGTTGTGGCCAGTAGGCATTGCTCTTCCTTGGGGTGCTCAGGCTTCTCCTTGCGATGACTTCTTTTGCTAAGGAGGTTACCGGCCCTAGAGCATGTGGGGAACGGGCTCAGTTGCTCTGCAGCGCATGGGATCTTCCTGGACCAGGGATGGAACCCGTGTCCCCTGCATTGACAGGCAGATTCTCAACCACTGGACCACCAGGGGAGTCCCACATTGATTCTTATATTTGTGTTGGGGGAAAGTTTTCTTTTTTTTAGTAAATTTATTTTTAATTGGAGGATAATTGCTTTACAATATTATAGTGGTTTCTGTCATACGTCAACATGGATGTATCCTATATCCACAGGTATCCATATGTCCCTTCCTTCTTGAACCTCCCTCCCACCTCCCCCTGTCCCACCCTCTAGGTTGTCACGAGCACGGGGTTATAAGAGGGAAGCAGAGGACAGATGCGGCACGTACAGAGTAGAAAGCCCTGTGGAAACAGAGACAGAGATGAGAGTGATGGAGCCACAAACCAAGGAACTCGGGCAGACACCAGAACCTGGAAGTGTTTCTGGAGGAAGTGATCTTGATTTTGGCCCAATGATGCTGACTTTGGGTGTGTGGTCTCCAGAACTGTCAGAGCAGTTTTGTTGTTGTAGGCCCCTAGTGTGTGATGATTTGGTATAGCCTCCACAGGAAGCTTATACACGATGCCACTCACTATAGGCAAATGTCCCGCGTGCCCTTGATTGGTGTCTGCCCAAGCAGCAGCTGCTTGAACCTAGTACCTTCTACAGCCACCCAGTCCACAGTCGGAGAGTTCTGATAGGGTGATCAGGCTGCTTCCAGTGAGTCCAACTCACCCCATGGGTCCTCAGCCACTCAGTCACCTGTGCTCCCCATGTGCTTTGACACCTGATATTCTGGTTGACAAGTCAAATTGTCCTTAATGGGAAAGGATTTGCACTGTTCTAAAACATTGTTCTGAACTCTACTGTAGCTTAGAATAAGTCTACTTCTACTTCTGAGAGTTCTCCATGTGCCTTCTCCCCGCTATCCCAGTTTTCCTGCAATTATCAATATAAAAATTATGATAATAAAAATAGTGTTGTTTGAAACTTCCCTGGACCAGTGGTTAAGACTTTGAATTTCCAGTGCAGGAAGTGTGGGCTCCATCCCTGGTGGGGAGCTAGGATCCCATATACATTGAGGCCAAAAAACCAAAACATAAAACAGAAGTAATATTGTAACAAATTCAATAAAGACTTTAAAAAATAGTCCATATTAAATTTTTTAAAAAAAATAGCATTATTTTGCATCATTGTTATGGTTTAACCTTTTCAGAATTTTTTTTCAACTATCTTGAGTAAGGTAGCTAAGTGAGCATTAGTCCAGTAGAAAAATATGGAAAATGATGTGAAAAGAGGAGGAATGACTGGGCCCAGGTCAACAGTAATTAATGGAAAGCCATGATTATCATCCAGGGTCCCTTCAAGTTCATCACGATCTGTACCACTGGAATCCAAGTGGTGTGAAGGCAGTCCAGGGGGTGTGGAAAAAAATCTACTGTGTTGTAGGAAGAAAGTACTAGGATTTCCTCATATGTATTTTCAATCTAAAATAAAGAAGAATGTTGAACTTTGTTAATATTTGACAACAGTCCATGCATCTAATTTATGAATAACTGAATGTCCTGTGTGTTTTCAAATCCTCTACTGATGGAAGTACATACTTTTTAAAAAGTAGAGAGATTGCTATTCTCCACCATCCTTGTCCTTTTTAGCCAAAACATGTTGTTGTTTTTTAAAATTTCCACTGAATTTTTTTCCAAAATAGGTGATTCGAGGTTTGATTCAGGATGATATTTATGCGTGAGCGTGTGGACACAAATTAGTAGGTGCTAATGAGATGACTGAATTAGTCTAGTTAACTCATCGTCTAGTAGGGGATCCAGATGTGTAAACACGACTAATAGACAACACGCTTGGACATAAAGAGAGATGGAGGGATTACATTTTGAAAAATTAAGACACTCCACAGAGTTTGGGAGGTGGAATGGAACTGGCTGAATTTCCTCTCCCTTGACCTCTGATATGTATCTATCACTTTATGAAAATGAGAGAGATGGCAGAGGTGGGCTGAGGCCAGCCCTTGATGGACCACTTCCCACACCATGTGATGCATGGAAACGTGACAGGGTGGGCTATTCAGTACATCACTGGGCAGCCCATGCCCACTCCTCCTTAGCAAAGCGGCTTATTGACCAATTTGCTATACTTTTTTTTTTTTTTGAGAGATACCTGATACAGATAAATTTTTCCCTATAAAATGTTGCTCTCTAAAGTGTTTTGGAAGCTTGGAAGATGTGAAGGACCCATTTTGGCTCGGTAGACCTCAGACAGCTTGAATTTCTGCCTCTATTTTCTCATTTTCCCATCACTGGATGAAAACATTGAAGTAGCCTATCTTTCTATAAGTTGGCCAAAAGATCTGTTCAGGTTTTTCCTTAGGATGTTACAGAAAAACCTGAACAAACCTTTGGCCAAACCAGTATTTCAGCTCAGCCTGCTTGAAGTTGTAAGTACATATGGAGTAAGTCCTCTTCAGTGACTCTTGACTGCTTTGTGCCTCACTTTCTTGTCTATAACCTCCTAGGGTTGTTGTGAGGATTAAATTAATTGGATGTTTCGATTTCTTATGTGTCTGCCACATAATAAGCTCATTTTATCATTGCTGTTGTCAAAGTGCCCCGTAAAGGTGTGGATCTAATGCTTCCTAACTCCTTCGGTCTGATGGGGTGCCCTTTTCTGGAACATGTGCCTGGATCATACTGAACCTGAGCTCCTCTGACACTGGGAGCTCGTCTCTTTCCACCACTGATGTGCAATGTCCATAATGACCCTCAGGAGTCCTTAGATAATTTCCATGTATCATCAGATACCCCAGGACAAACAGGTGTCCTAGAGTGGGGAGTTCTCAAAAGTTTGGTCCTTACTGACTTCTGACACTTCCACTGGCCTCTGTAGAAGTCAAATCACACAGAATTCCATCGTGATTTTATTATTGTTGTTGGTGAAGGTTTGAAACCTTTTTAAAATTCACAGCGTGATTGTCTCCAAAGGCAGATCAGTTCACGTATGGTTGAATTTGGTCAAACATCAATAGACAGAAAAGGATGCTTGATCTCGGAAGCATTTGCTTTTATTGAAAAAATATATATGTCCTGAATAGTATGGGAAATGACTGCCTTAGAAAGAGTGTATTTGAGTTTCACCAAATTCAGCAAGTTAATTTTTATATGGAAAAGTACTCATGGACAAGCTAGAGAAGGATAGGCTGAATGCTAAACTAAAATTAGGTAAATTTGTAACTGGATGAATAATTGTGCTCTAGGGAAGGTTCCCAGCAACATGCCTCGGGGCTTTGCCACCAACTTAATTTTGTTCAGAAATCTTTGCAGTGATTTACTGAAGCCAGTGCATGATGGGTTTAGGATCAAAAAGGTCTTGACAGGCTGGAATAATTAGGCTGAACCCAACAAGCTGAGACGGAGCAGAAACAATTGTAAGGCCTTGCCCTTGCCTCCTAACAACCAGAGATCCAAGAACAGGACGCGAAAAGCATGACAAGAGAGGGACAGCTCTCAGCACAGGTGCAGGTGCTTGGCACTGGCTTAGACGTGGATCCATAGAACGATGGAATGGTACTTCCAGGCTGTGTAATTAGAGGTATTGTGTCACAACAAGAGAAGTCATTATCCGCCTCTCCCCTGACTGTTTGGACCACAGATGAAGTATGGGGTTCAGTTCTGGCCTCCTAATGTTAAGATCCCGTATAGCACATGTGGCGGGGAGGACCAGGATGCTAGCTGGACTCCAGATCATGTTCTCTGATGCATCAGATGGAATTGGGAATGCTTGCTTTGTAGAGAAGATTCCGGGAGGTCACGAGAGTTGTCTTCAAATATTTTAGGTTGTCATTTGATAGTCAAAGGGCTGTCATGCTTGAAGAATTAAATGATTTCTGGGGGACTCCTCAGGACTAGAACAAAAGTCAATGGATAAAAGCCACTTCTGGGAAAGCAAAGTTTGACATAGAGGAAGAAGTGCCATAACTCTTTAATACTAACATTTCCAGCAGTCCATGGACAATTGGATTATAGTGGGAATACACTTTAGAACAGTGCCTCAGAGTTGCCTCTCAATGGCTCAGCCAATAAAGGATCTGTCTGCAATGAAAGAGACGAGGTTCTATCCCTGGGTTGGGAAGATTCCTTGGAGAATGGAAGGGCTGCCCACTCTAAGGTTTTTGGCAGGCTACAGTCCATGGGGTCACAAAGAGTCAGACACGATTGAGTGAGTCACACTACACTTTTTTTAGAATTAGGAGTTGAAATTGTTGGCCAAGATTTGAGGATAGGTTGTGTTGTTGATTTAAAGGTAGCTCGTGGATTTTTTTTTTTAAGATTCTAGACGTATAAGTGACCACGGTCATTGAGATGTAATAGCCTGATGTCTGTTCATGCCCACACATATAATAGTAACCCTGCTGCTGCTGCTGCTGCTGCTGCTGCTAAGTTGCTTCAGTCGTGTCTGATTCTGTGCGACCCCATAGATGGCAGCCCACCAGGTTCCGCTGTCCCTGGCTAGAACCACCTAAAACCAAAGTCAGAATTTTTTTTCAAAGATGAATTTGAAATCAGCTAAATGCCTGAGCAAACACTCACTGTACATGTAGGGGTCCTGCATCAAGGATCATGAAGGAAATGACCTTGAATCTGAAGATTTGATGCCAGGATTTACAAACACCTCTTCCTACATTAAAATAATACATTTATTGGAAAATATAGTTTTCAGTAGGATTATACCATCTAGCACAGCCAAATGAGCTGTCTCCCAAACCCTTCCCCACCTAATTCGATGAGTTTCCCAGTCTAATTGGATTGTTTAGAATTGTCCATCTGGACAACAAAAGCGTCTGCCAAAAGTGGTTCATTTTATGTTACCTTAATTGGCTTTGAATAGTTTTCTCAGTTAAAGGTTCAATTACACCTTGATGGTTTATAGAATCTTCATAGAGAAAAACATGGTTTTCCCTGATTTTCTGTTGACAAGATGTGTATCCAATTCATCTATAAAAGCTGTTCAGAGGAGTTCAAATATACATCCAGGCTTACTCTTCAAGTTAGACATTTTCAGCTGCCAGAACATGGAATAATATAACTTTTTATTAGCACTCGTGATAAGTCTGGAGATAAGAGTTTTTGGCTGGTTTAGTTTAGCCACACAAGGCTGGTATGTGTGTGTGCTCAGTTGTGTCTGATTCTTTGTGACCGCATGGACCATAGCCCACCAGGCTCCTCTCTCCAAACATTTTCCAGATGAGGCCTTTCCCAAGAGACCCCCAACTCCCTTTTCTTACATTGCATCACCTTGTACCATTTCGAAAGATTTTACATGATTTTGCAAGTGTTAAAGCTTGCTAAGTCATGCAGTCTGAGAGTTACAGCCTTAGAAGATTTCATCTTTTTAATTTTGATTTTTAAATTAACATACAGTATGACTGACTTCTTTTGGATGTACAGTTCTGTGAATTTTAACGTGTAGATTCACATAACCATCAGTTCAGTTCAGTCGCTCAGTCATGTCTGACTCTTTGCAACTCCATGAACCACAGCACGCCAGGCCTCCCTGTCCATCACCAACTCCTGGAGTTTACCCAAACTCATGTCCATTGAGTCGGTGATGCACCCAACCATCTCATCCTCTGTCATCCCCTTCTCCTTCTGCTTTCAGTCTTTCCCAACATCAGGGTCTTTTCAAATGAGTCAGCTCTTCGAACCATGAACACATTCAAAGTACAGAACTGCTTGATCATGCTCCCCAAATCCTTTGTATCAAAGTTCCTGAGAGATACTGGACTCCAGATTGTTTACTGGTTTTTTTATGTGTTTTCCTTCTAATGTCTTTGGCTGGTTTTGGTTTCAGGATAATGTTAGCCTCATAAAATAAGCTGAGAAATGTTCCTTCCTCTTTTATTTTTCTGGAAGAGATTGTGTAGAATTGATACTATTCTCCATAAATGCTTGGTAGAATTTGCCAGTGCAGCCATCTGGGCCTCTAGATTTCGTTTTCAGAAAGTTTCAAATGATGAATGCAATTACCTCAATAGGACTATTCAGCTTGTGTCATTATATTCATTTTTGGTGAGTTCTGTATTATTTAAGGAATCAATCCATTTATTTTGTCTTAACTTGATTGGAGCTTATATATTGTATCTACTGACATTGAAAACTCCACCAGACATGTTGTAATTTTTAGTTTTCAATCTGCAAGCATTTTTTAAAAGAATAGAATAGGATAAGGATAGTCTATCACCTTTACCCAGATATTACCATTCCTTTCCTTTGAATGTTCTAAGTTCTCTGGTATCATTTTCTTTCTCTCTGAGGAAGCTTCTTTGTCTGCTGACAATGAATTTCTCTGTTTTTCTTCATACGAAATGTCTTTGTTTTGCCTCCATCCCTGACAGATATTTTCAGTGGATGTAGAATTCTGAATTGACAATTCTTTTCTCTTAGCACGTTGATTTCTTTCTAAATTTTTGGCCATGTGCTATGTGAGATCTTAGTTCCCCAGTGAGGGATGGAACCTGCCTCTCCTGATTGGGAGCTTGAAGTCTTAACCACTGGGTCACTGGAAGTCTGTCTCTTGCACTTCAAATATTCTGTTCCTCTTCTGCTGACCTCCACGTTTCATGACGAGAAGTTTGCCATCATTTGACTTGTTGCTTCCCTGTGGCTCAGCTGGTAAAGAATCTGCCTGCAGTGTGGGAGACCTGGGTTCGATCCCTGGGTTGGGAAGATCCCCTGGAGAAGGGAATGGTTACCCACTCCAGTATTCTTGCCTGGATCATGCACTATAGTCCATGGGATCTCGAAGAGTCGGACAGGACTGAGCGACTTTCACTTTTCCCTGTTGGTAATGCATCCTTTCACTCTGGCTAATTTTTAGACTTTTTTGTCTTTATTCATCAGCAATTTGATTATGATGTCTCTGGGCTTGTATTTCTCTAGGTTTACCCTATTTGTGATTCACGGAGTTTCTTAACTCTAGTGGTTTATTTTGGCTAACCAATTTGGAAAATTCTCAATCATTATTTCCTTAAATGTTTTTTCTTCTCTGTAGCTTTTCTCATCTCTTTGTATGACTCAGATAGAATGGACATTAATCACAGGAGAGGAGAAGGATCCATCACTTTTACTGATACTAATTAAGTTCATTAACTCTTTCTTCTGTCATTTCCATTTTGTAATTGAGCTTGTCTGTAGAGGTGTTTTGTTATTGGTGCTTTTTGTCCAGCTCTAAAATATCATTTAGGTTCTTATTTATATCATCTGTTTCTTTGTTGAAAATTTATGTCTTTTTTTCTCTCTCGGATATTTGCTCTCACTTGTTGCAGAATTTCTATAATGATTTGGTTCAAACTTCTTTCAGATAATTCCAATACATGTGTCATTGGTATCTGCTGTTTGTATTTTCTTATGCAGATAGAAAGTTTCCTTGTTCTTCATATGTTGAATAAGTTTGTATTATTTTCTAGACAATTAGAATATTACCTATGGGACTCTGGGCCTTATTTACAGCCCATGGAGAATGTTGATACTTTTGTTTAAGAAGGGAGTTGATTTGGTTGGGTTTAGGCCACTGATTCTGACCAATTTTCTTGGGATTATGGTTCCACTGTCCAGCTTTCAGAGCCTTTGCATAGCTATTCAGATCTGTTCTGCTGTGCACACCCCACTGGCCCTTCTGGGGTCTGAGTGGTGGTTTCCAGTTCAGCTTCTGGTGGGCTGTTTAGGGTCTGCCGCATGAGCAGTGTGTGAGTGAGCCTGGGATTTCATAATGAGCACTATGGAGGAGCTTTGCCGGGCTCTTCACTCTCCCAGACCTTCCTGACACTTTTCGAATCTTTTGTTTTTTCATTCCTACAGTCAGAAATTGGGATATTTATTTGTCCCATTTTATTGTGCACTTTCCATGCAACTTGATTCAAACGGTGGAAAAACAGAAAGCGAAAATCATTAGGGATTTTTCCCTCCTTGAAACAATGACTCCTTTGATCAAAGCAGAAGGGTTAGCCTGGGACTTCATAACGAACACTATGGAGGAGCTTTGCCGGGCTCTTCACTCTCCCAGACCTTCCTGACACTTTTCGATTCTTTTGTTTTTTCATTCCTACCGTCAGAAATTGGGATATTTATTTGTCCCATTTTATTGTGCACTTTCCATGCAACTTGATTCAAACGGTGGAAAAACAGAAAGCGAAAATCATTAGGGATTTTTCCCTCCTTGAAACAATGACTCCTTTGATCAAAGCAGAAGGGTTACCCCCCCCCCCAGAGATTTTAGGATCCTACAGATTAGGGCATGAGGAGATGCAGAAGTGAAAAAACATTCAGTATTTCCCCCACCCTTTCTGAGCACTGACAGACCCCCTTTCCACACCCAAAGCCAACACTAGAGAGCCTCCTGGGGCTCCCACTGTCCCACCAAGGTCCACTTCCAGGCTTCACACCATAGTGCCTCTGCCTGGAAATATCACAGGAAAAAGGCAGTAAAGTCTTTGCTGGTTTGGCAGTACTTCAAATTCAGATCCTCTTCCCTAATTCCTCTACTACTGCTTGCTTCTCAGAATCTTCACATTGCTGCTGCAGGCATTCTGTCCAGGTTGTATAGCTGCATTCAATGCAAGACACGGGGTGGAACCTATTTACCCATAGCCAGAAACCCTTGGAAAATTTTCGCAAATGTTTTCTTCAGCCTACATGGTGAATTGAGTGTTCTACCGCAAATGAAGTCACTGTATCTGAGCCATGAAGAGTCAAGGGTCAGTGAAATGCTGAATGATGCCCCAGGACCACCAGAAATAGGAATATCAGCTCTCATGAATCTTTCCCTGTTGGTACACTGTGAACACCTGGGTTTTGTGATTGACAGCCATTGTCTGAAATCTATTATAATTCAATTTCTTTCCGGAGTAAATTTTGTGCTTATAATAAGATTTCAAAGCAAACTCATTCCCAAATATGTAGTTTCTATTAAATTTAGTTTAAGTACTGACATACTGGATTTTTCTTTCAGGAAGCTTCTGTCAGTGCAGAATACTTCAGAGAGCACCCTAAGTATGAGGAGTGTCAGGATTTTTGGTGCAGTCTGTCCATCTTTCCTTGGCATGCGTTTTTGAAGAGACCTTCATCTCTACTATTTTCCCTTGAGTGTCGCTCTCATACTCCATTCCTGCAGAAGTGTTGCTAAAGAAGAGAAAGGGTTGGTGTTGGGAGGAAGTAATCCCTGCTGACTTAGATTAGGAGATCAAATCTTGGAAATACAGGAACAAAGAAAGACTCTGAAATCTATAGATTGGGTGACATTCTGAAGAGTGGTTTGTTAATTTTCCTTGATAAATATTTTTCAAGAGTTCATTTAAAAGAAATAAGTTCTGCATATCTCTTATATATCCCAGAATTTTCTGAACTGTTTCATATACTTCTGAAGTTTCCATTTTAAAAATATGTGAAATTGGATGTTCCCAGTCCAGGAACCATAACATCTAGGTTTAAGTCCAAATTTAAAACCTTGAATCGTCAATGAAATGGAAACATGTCAAAATGATTATATGTCTCCTGTTGATGACCATATTTTAAAGTCAGACGATTCCAGTAATTGATTATTTTTACCTCTTTTTGTTTAGTGGAATCTGTCTTAGGCTTTTTTGCATATTACTCTCCTTTGATATTTCGTCTCTCACTGTGACCAATGTCTGTGATCTACATGGGGCAAAGGCATAGTTTTCATAGGGAATTTGGTAAAGTTCTTTTCCTCAAATATTTCTGTTCAGAAGTCACCATCTTCCAAAGTCCTGGACCCTTGCTTGGCCTTCTGTTCAGTGTGTGGACACGTTCTATGGAGACACCCCTGGCTGTGGGCTAAAGCGTCCAGGTGGTTGCAGCCTTTATCAGCTCCAGCAGCCACCCCCTAGTATTTACTCCTACTTTGTACTCAGTCAAGCGAATAACTTCTGGAGGTAGAAAATTGAACTTATTATCATCAAGGGACTCATTGCAATGAGATGTGCAGCATATAGAGATATTTAATGTGCTGTAATTTTTTTTATATGTCGTGTAACAGTGGGGCCCCAGAAGAACAGTTTTCTATACAATTCTAATTTTGCATATAATCATCTGGGTGGTAGTTGTGTAACACTGTGTATAAGATAGGTTGGTACCAAGGGACACCTTACTTCTGTACAACTTAGAAAGCTGTGGTGCATGATCCACAAAGGAAGTCCTCAAGATTCAGCTGCGTGCTTTTCCAGGAGAACCAGTAACCCTTTAGAACTATTCTATGTGTACTACATATATAAGATAGTTCCTAACTTAGGAGTTTGGGATTAACATATATACATTACTGTATATAAAATGGGTTTCCCAGATGACTCAGTGGTAAAGAATCCACTTGCCATGCAGGAGATGGGAAGATCCCCTGGAGAAGGAAATGACAACCCACTCCAGTATTCTTGCCTAGAAAATCCCATGGACAGAGAAGCCTGGCGGTCTACAGACCATGGGGTCTGAAAGAGTTGGACACAACTTAGTGACTAAACAACAACATATATAAAGTAGATAATCAACAAGGACCTACCATATAGCACAGGAGACTCTACTCAATATTCTATAATAACCTTTATGGGAAAAGAATCTGAAAAAGAATGGATATATGTATATGTATAACTAACTGAACCATATTTGCTATACACCTGAAACATACAACATTGTAAATCAACTACACCCCCAATATAAAGTAAAAATTAAAAAAGAACTATTTTTTATGGACCTTTTAAAAGCTTTAAACAAGATAAATAGCTTCCTATTTTATTATAACCCAATTACAGGCTTATATAGAAACTTTCAGACTTTCCAAAAATGCAAGACTTATTGGAAAATCTATGGATTTCTGTAAGGTGTTACATGACCAGTATTATATTACAAAGATTTTTTAAAATTTTACCTATTTTACTTTACAATACTGTATTGGTTTTGCCATACATCAATATGAATCCACCACGGGTGTACATGTGTTCCCAATCCTGAGCCCCCCTCCCACCTCCATACCATCTCTCTGGGTCATCCCAGTGCACCAGCCCCAAGCATCCTGTATCCTGCATCGAACCTGGACTGGCAATTTGTTTCTTATATGATATTATACATGTTTCAATGCCATTCTCCCAAATCATCCCACCCTCTCCCTCTCCCACAGAGTCCAAAAGACTGTTCGATACATCTGTGTCTTTTTTGCTGTCTTGCACACAGGGTTATTGTTACCATCTTTCTAAATTCCATGTATATGTGTTAGTATACTGTGTTGGTGTTTTTCTTTCTGGCTTACTTCACTCTGTATAATAGGCTCCAGTTTCATCCACCTCATTAGAACTGATTCAAATGTATTCTTTTTAATGGCTGAGTAATATTCCATTGTGTATATGTACCACAGCTTTCTTATCCATTCATCTGCTGATGGACATCTAGGTTGCTTCCATATCCTGGATATTATAAACAGTGCTGCAATGAACACACACATATCCTGAACCCTTGCTGCCCTTCGGGGATCTGAGCTTGTCTATCCAACTGCCTATTCTGGTAGCTTCCCTTGGATATCTAATAGGATTAAGCATCAAGCTCACCACTGCAATAATGAAGCCCATCTTCTTTCCCATCACCTGCTCCTACTCCTGTGTGCTTTTGCTCACTTCCATCCTTCTAGTTACTTAAGCTGGTCCCCCCTCTCTACCTCAAGTCCCAAATCCAAGTTGCTTCCAGGTTAATCTGGCAGTAATCTTACCTCCAGAGCTTCTCTTGATTTTATTCCACTGTTTTCACTCCCACTACCATTGCCCATTTTGGGCAAGGTACCAAAATAGTCCCTTGTTATGTCTATGACAGTTATCTCTTAACTGTTCTCCCTCTATTCAACCTCATCCTCATCTCTACCATCTTTACCACTTCTCTGATGCTATGGCTAGGGTAAGCCTCCTAATGTCAGAAGTACTGTCAAGTCATTTTGTTGTTGTTTAGTCACTAAATTGGGTCCAACTCTTTGCAACCCCATGGACTATAGCCTGCCAGGCTCATCTGTCCATGGGATTTTTCCAGGCAAGAACACTGGAGTGGGTTACCATTTCCTTCTCCAGGGTATGGTTTAGTTGCTAAATCATGCTAAGTCATGACTCTACATGGACTGTGGCCCACCAGGCTTCTCTATCCATGGAATTTCCCAGGCAAGAATATTGGAGTGAGTTGCCATGCCCTCCTCCAGAGGATCTTCCCGACCCAGAGATAGAACCCACATCTCTTAAGTCAACCTGCACTGACAGATGAGTTCTTGACTAGCAACCCCAATGAAGCCCCTCTCCAGGGCACGTCTTTTGTTATAAAAAACACAACCATGTGGATCCTCATTGCCTTCAGCATGATGTCTAGATTTCTTGATGCACTATATCTGGTCCATTGATTCTGATTCTGTCCACAGTTCTGGTCTCATCCCTCACTTCTTCCCTACAACTAACTTACCACCCCATCAATTTCCTTAGCCTTTACTAGTGGTGACTTTGTAGCTGCATTGTGTGTGTTATCTTCCCCATCTCTCCCTACTGAGTTATTTTGTTCCTTTCAGGCTCATTCAAGTATTTCATCCTCTTCTTTGAAATCATGTTGGATTCCTCCCAGCAAGGATATGCCGAGAACACTGAAAACCATAATGTATTTTGGTGAGGGATGAATGATTCAATCGATCAGTGAATAAAGAGATTAATAAAAGATGGAATTCTTGCTTGTCTTTGAGGAATTCTCTTGCATTCCAAGCCATTTTTTCCTGTCCAGGCTGAGCTTCCCCAGAGCCTGTCTGTTCTGATCGATCCACAACACCTACTAAAGTATGAATGATGCACCAGTTAACTGTAGGATTTGACTAGTTTTTGTTGTAGGCACTTCCGCTCAGGGCATGTAAAAGAAGCTGCAGTTTGGGCTTTAGCACTGTGCTCTGAGCCTTCAGTTTGACATTCCAAGTATGAAGAAACACTAGCAAGTTCAAAAGCAGACCAAACCTGAATGCAATATTTAGAAAGCTGCTCTAAGACTACTCCTGGATCAACATGCATAATGCACATGGCATCTCCCTTGGATCTTGACAGTGGGCCAGTGCTGGGGGACCAGCTTCAGCACAGGTGAGCTTTGTGGACTCTTCATCCACTTGTTCCCTCTCAGCTAACCTGACCTGCAGGCTTAGAGGGCTTGAGGAATAATGACCTTAGGCTGCCTGCTTGCTGAAATGCCCATGCTAGAGATCCATTTCCTCCAATGATGACTATTATGTTATTACTGCCATACCCTGAGACAACCTCTACTTTGGATGACTGAGGACACTACAGCCCCTGGGGAAATTAACAGAAGAGAAATATTTGAATTTTGGCACAGAGGATATGAGCAGAGTACAGAGGACTCCTCTATAAGGCATGCTGGGAGAACTTAAGTAGTGCAGGAAGGATTTAGGAAGTAAAGGCTGAAGAGACAGGAGGATGAAGAAAGGGAAGTAAGAAACTGCCACAGAGGCCAAATGTCTCGTGTTAGTTAAATGGTATTATAGCTTATGAAGTCATCTGAAGTGCACTCTTCCTTTTGAGTCTCATAATGCCGCTATGGGTTAAGAGAAAGCAGGTACAATTTTCTTTCATTTCATATATATGGAAATCTAGATTCAAGGAGGTCTGGTAACTTACTTTGGGTCAATCAGCTATTTAGGAGATAATCCAAGATTTCAAACCAGTCTTCTGACCGCTTAATGGTCTTATTTCCACAACATCCTTCCTTTGAATGTGTTTTTCCACTGGCAAAGTGAGTCTAGCATAAATCTAGACTTGTAAATCTAGCATCTAATCAGCTTTCCATTAACTGGTTACCAGGTCTGGGGACCTAAAGAGGGACTCTTTCAGACCTGGAGACCTTCTTCCTCTGCTTCTCCTTGGTCTCTCAATTGACAAGGTCTCAAACAGGCTTCAGACATGATTAATTTTACTAAACTTTGTGGACTTTTGACACTCAGGTTCAGAAAACTGTCTCCTGGTATCTATATACCAGCAAGCACCCTGTGTCAAAACCGAACCCCAATGATGATTAAAATGGCTGCAGTGAGTTCCTGCCTGCTCCTCCTGCAGCCATATTGAACAATTGAAAATGATAATCTGGCATGTGGCAGTAACTCAGACTGAACAGGTCCATCACTCACAGACGGGGTGGCACAGCCTCCTGGTTTCCTGTCTTTTGCTAGAGCCAGCGTTTCTTCTCCAAGCCTTCGCTCATCTTCTGCAAAATTTATTTCTCCAGAATGTCCTTCATACACAGCAACATTGCACACTTTACACAGAGAGTCAATCACCAGTTGCCAAGAGAAAGGGAAGGTTCCTTGGGGGAGATTTAAGGAGAAGCTTAAACTCAAGGTCTGCAATGTGGTGAGAGCTGGAGAAAGGAGGGGTAATGTTGGATTGAGAGAGATGACAGTGTTGAACCCTGAGATGGGTCACCCTGAGATCAAACCTATGTCTCCTCTGTCTCCGGCATAGCAAGCAGAGTCTTTACAGCTGAGCCACTAGGGAAGCCCTATCAGACAGATATATCAAAGCAGTGATGCCATTACCAATAAAGACCAAGATGGAGACTGTATCTTAATTGGGTCAGACCAGTTGGCTTGATATAACCCTACCCTTAGTGTTGATTGGGGCTTCCCTGGTGGCTCAGATGGTAAACAATCTGTCTGCAATGCAGGAGATATGGTCCGATCCCTGAGTCAGGAAGATTCCCTGGAGAAGGGAATGGCAACCCACTCTAGTATTCTTGCCTGGAGAATCCCATGGACAGAGGAGCCTGGTGGGCTACAGTCCATGGGGTCACAGAGTTGGATACAACTGAGTGACTTATACACACTTGATATCGATTATCCTCACAGCCTCAGAGAGCTCTGGAAATCAGACCTGCCCCTGTAGACACACTGAGAGGAGGAGTTGAAAATATGTTCTTCCTACAGGCAGGCTGGCTAGAGCCAGAGGGAAACAAGAGGAAAGTAAGGATACACATGGCCTCTCCTCTTTCTGTCAAGCTCACTAATCAGAGCAGTCAGAGAACAGGGACAGAGGCCCAGAGTGCTCTCCCAGAGGAAGAGTCTGCACCTGGAACAGACAGTAGGGACATGTAGGGCACAGGCATCCAGTCCCCCCAATACCCAACATGCATGTGTCCCTTACAGATTAAAATTTTGCAGCCCATTCTGAAGACAGTTAATTATAGCAATCCTCCACATAGTCCAGATGATGATTTTCATACCTGCTTTATCAATGAGAAAAATGGGGTTCTAAATAGCAGTCCATATAGTCAAAGCTATGGTTTTTCCAATAGTCATGTGCGCATGTGAGAGTTGGACCATAAAGAAAGCTGAGTGCTGAAGAATTGATGCTTTTGAAACATGTGTCCCTTACAGATTAAAATTTTGCAGCCCATTCTGAAGACAGTTAATTATAGCAATCCTCCACATAGTCCAGATGATGATTTTCATACCTGCTTTATCAATGAGAAAAATGGGGTTCTAAATAGCAGTCCATATAGTCAAAGCTATGGTTTTTCCAATAGTCATGTGCGCATGTGAGAGTTGGACCATAAAGAAAGCTGAGTGCTGAAGAATTGATGCTTTTGAACTGTGATGTTGAATAAGACTCTTGAGAGTCCATTGGACAACAAGATCAAACCAGTCCATCCTAAAGGAAATCAGTCCTGAATATTCATTGGCAGGACTGATGCTGAAGCTGAAGCTCCAATACTTGGGCCACCTGATGAGAAGAGCTGATTCATTAGAAAAGACCCTGATTCTGGGAAAGATTGAAGGCAGGAGGAGAAGGGGATGCCAGAGGATGAGATGGTTGAATGGCATTGACAACTCAGTGGGAATGATTTTGAGCAAGCTCCAGGAGATGGTGAAGGACAGGAAGCCTGGAGTGCTACAGTCCATGGTTTGCCAAGAGTTGTACATGACTGAGCAACTGAACAGCAACAACAAATAGCAGTTAAATTGATCTCAGTGACCAGGTCACAACATAAGTGGAATCCAAAATAGATTTCTGACCAATTTTTGAAAGCAGGTTTCAAAAAATGTAGCAAATAGGTCAGGCCAGACATTCTTGCACCCAGAACTGTTAATAACTACAAGAGAAGTGAACGGGCAGACTGACTGGGTCAGTGAAGGTGGCTAAAGGCCAAATCAGCCCTGGGGTTTCTTTGGAGGGAATGATGCTAAAGCTGAAACTCCAGTACTTTGGCCACCTCATGTGAAGAGTTGACTCATTGGAAAAGACTTTGATGCTGGGAGGGATCGGGGGCAGGAGGAGAAGGGGACAACAAAGGATGAGATGGCTAGATGGCATCACTGACTCAATGGATGTGAGTCTGAGTGAACTCCAGGAGCTGGTGATGGACAGGGAGGCCTGGCATGCTGTGATTCATGGGTTGCAAAGAGTCAGACACAGCTGAGCGACTGAACTGAACTGAACTGAACTGAACAGATACTTAAACCTACTGATGCTGAATGCTGTGCTGTATGCTGGGAACAGAGCTGCAGACAAGATAGATGTGATTTCTGCCTTGGAGAGCGAGAGTGGAATAGAGAAGTGTCTAGAAGTCTAGGGGCTTCCCAGATGGAGCCAGGGTAAAGAGCCCACCTGCCAAAGCAGGAAACAAAAGAGACTTGGCTTCAATCCCTGGGTCAACAGGGCACAGCAACCCACTCCAGTATTCTTGCCTAGAGAATCCCGTGGACAGAGGAGGCTGGGAGGCTATAGGCCATGGGGATGCACAGAGTCGGACACAACTGAAGTGATGCGACACACATGCACTAAAATTCTAGGAGGCACTTTGGAGAGGAATGCAAAACCAATACAATATTGTTAAGTAAAAATAAATAAAATAAAATTCACTTAAAAAAAAAAAAAAGAAGCACCCTCAACCTCGGGCTCATAGAGATGCCGCTGGACTCACATCTCAAAAGGTCACTCCAGACTCAGAGTCACCACCAATAGAAACTGGCCTTGTGTCTGGAAGTTTAAGAAGCTGGATCTCGCCTTGGGGTTCAGGGCAATTGAATGAAGGAGTTGAACCCTGAGTGCCCGTTAAAGTACGGTAGCCAGTTTGACTATAATAAGGAAAACTCTTCGCTCTATTATTTCATTTCTTTTTGTTCACATTTTTCCTGTCTGGTTTATTCTACTTTTCTCTGCATCCTTTAGTAAAGTTGCTTCTCAAAACCCCCCAAATTGTATACAATAAACCAAAATAAAGGGGAATTATTCATGCTTAGGTCAGAATTGATAGAGAAGGACCAGGAAGTGAGATGCAGTGGTGACCAGAGCCAAACCTTGGAGATCCTGGAAAAACCAGTGGAGTGGGAAAATGGGGTGATTGTTATTGCTGTTCAGTCACTAAGTCATGTCCGACTCTTTGTGACCCCATGAACTGCAACACACCAGGCTTCCCTGTCCTTCACTATCTCCCAGAATTTGCTCAAACTCATGTGCATCAAGTCAGTGATGCCATCCAACCATCTCAACTTCTGTCATCCCCTTCTCCTGCCCTCAACCTTACAAGCATCAGTTTTTTCCAATGAATCAGCCGTTCACATCAGGTGGCCAAAGTACTGGAGCTTCAGCTTCAGTCCTTCCAATGAATATTCAGTACTGATTTTCTTTAGGATGGACTGGTTATATTTCTTTGCTGTCCAGGGGACTCTCAAGAGTCTTCTCCAGTACCACACTTTGAAAGGATCAATTCTTTGGTCCTCAGCCTTCTTTATGGCCCAACTCTCACATCCATACATGAATACTGGAAAAACCATTGCTTTGACTATATGGACCTTTGTCATCAAAAGTGGATCTGCACAGCCCTTTCATTATGCATGTTTCCCTGTGTCTATCTTGTGAATAATGGACTGTTCAGATAGAGCAAGGCAGGGTTTAGCCCTTGCTCAATCCAGAGGAGTATCTGGAACAGGTATTTGATGTCTCTTCAAAGAGTAAATTTATCATTTTTTGCAAGTCTTCAATGTGTCAGATCTACTTAGATTTACAATGAACATCCATGGCTCCGGTTATCCTTGTATCTCACCTTAAAAGCTTTCTGGTTGGCTTTTTGCCCCAAGATGTTTAAATTATGGACAATAAATGCATCCACTCTATGGTTCAGATCAATGAATTTTTTTTTAGCATCAGGCTATTGTTACATGCTTAATGAAAATTATATAAATATCATATGGAGTGAATCAACAAATATGGATTTACCTGAATGGCATATCTCTCCAGATATCCATTATAAAGCCTCCATCTTTGTCATCAATTAATCAAAACCTAATATTTTATTTTGAATTTCTTCAACATACCATGCTGCTGCTGAGAGCATCAGGCTATTGTTACATGCTTAATGAAAATTATATAAATATCATATGGAGTGAATCAACAAATATGGATTTACCTGAATGGCATATCTCTCCAGATATCCATTATAAAGCCTCCATCTTTGTCATCAATTAATCAAAACCTAATATTTTATTTTGAATTTCTTCAACATACCATGCTGCTGCTGAGCTGCTAAGTTACTTCAGTCGTGTCCGACTCTGTGTGACCCCATAGACGGCAGCCCACCAGGCTCTGCCATCCCTGGGATTCTCCAGGCAAGAACACTGGAGTGGGTTTCCATTTCCTTCTCCAATGCATGAAAGTGAAAAGTGAAAGTGAAGTCGCTCAGTCATCTCCGACCCTCAGCAACCCCATGGACTGCAGCCCTCCAGGCTCCTCCATCCATGGGATTTTCCAGGCAAGAGTACTGGAGTGGGGTGCCATTGCCTTCTCTGCAACATACCATAAACCACCCATATTTTTTCTTCCAGGTTTTTTTTTTCTTTTTAGATATAATTGACATGTAGCATTGTGTAAATTTAATGGATATAGCAGAGTGATTTGACTTACATACATCTTGAAGTGATTAACACAATAAATTTAGTGAATATCCATCATCTCATATAGATATACAATTAAAGAAATGGAACAAAAATATCTTTGTGATGGGAACTCAGGATTTACTCTAACTTGCATATATAATATATAGCAGTATTAATTATATTTACCATGCTGTATATGATATATTTAGTATTTCTTTATCTTAGAAGGGTGAATTGGATGAAGACAATTGAAAGGTAAACTGTACATATTTAAGGGAACCAGTTGGTAAGTTTTGACATTTGATATACCCATTAAATCATTGCCATAAGCAAGATAATGAATGTAAAGCTCCATCACCTAAATTTTCCTCTTGCCACTTTGCCTCCTTCCTGCTCTCCTCACTCCACCCTACTCTTGCCAAGAAATTCATGGTCTGTCATTATACACTAGATTGTGATTGTGTAATCTATGAACTTGTATAGATGGGACTGGACAGAATGTATTCTTTTTTGGTGTGTTTTTTAAAGTTTCATTCAACATAATTATTTTCAGATTCATCCATGTTGATAAATGTCAACATAGATGGAAAAATGTCAAGAAATTATTCCTTTTTGTATGCTGGTATATCCCACTGTATGGATATGCCACAGTTGAATTATACCTTCAGCTGGTGATGGACATTTATTGCTGCTGCTGCTGCTGTTGCTGCTAAGTTGCTTCAGTCATGTCCAACTCTGTGTGAGCCCAGAGATGGCAGCCCACCAGACTCTGCCGTCCCTGGGATTCTCCAAGCAAGAACACTGGAGTGGGTTGCTATTTACTTCTCCAATGCGTGACAGTGAAAAGTGAAAGTGAAGTTGCTCAGTCATGTCTGACTCTTAGCAACCCCATGGACTGCAGCCTACCAGGCTCCTCCGTCCATGGGATTTTCCAGGCAAGAGTACATACAGTTGCTAGTTTTGGGGTATTACAAATAGAGTTGCTAGAAACACTGAAGTACAACTTCTATATGGACTTAAGTTTTCCTTTCTCATAGATTACATACCTAGGAATAAAATGACTAGATCATATGACATGTGCATTTTTATTTTTTTAATTAAAATTTTTTTTCTGTTTTTATAATTTTTAAATGTATTTTATTTTTGGCTGCACTGGGTCTTTGATGGGGCATGCAGACTCTTTTCGTGGCAGTACACAGGCTTTCTTTAGTTGTGGTACAGCCTTGTCTTGCTGCAGCACATGGACTCTAGAGTACATGGGCTCAGTGACAGTTGCTAGTTTTGGGGTATACAAATAGAGTTGCTAGAAACACTGAAGTACAACTTCTATATGGACTTAAGTTTTCCTTTCTCATAGATTACATACCTAGGAATAAAATGACTAGATCATATGACATGTGCATTTTTATTTTTTTAATTAAAATTTTTTTTCTGTTTTTATAATTTTTAAATGTATTTTATTTTTGGCTGCACTGGGTCTTTGATGGGGCATGCAGACTCTTTTCGTGGCAGTACACAGGCTTTCTTTAGTTGTGGTACAGCCTTGTCTTGCTGCAGCACATGGACTCTAGAGTACATGGGCTCAGTGCTGATGGTGTTCAGGCTTAGTTGCTTCATGGAATGTGGGATCTTAGTTCCCTGCTCAGGGATTGAACCCATGGCCCTTGTATTGGAAGGTGGATTATCAACCACTGGGCCACAAGGAAAATCTCTATTTTTCATTTAAAAAACATTCAAACGTTTTCCCAAGTGGTTGTAACACTTTCAGTCCCAACAAAAGTTATGAGAGTTCCAGCTTTGCCATAATGCCTTCCAATTCATAATAATGTCAACCTTTCTAATTTTAGCCATTTCAGTAGATATGCAGTGGCTTCTTATTGCTTTAATTTCCCTAAAAGCTAATATTGCTCGACAACTTTTTAGTTGCCTTTTTATTTTGCCATCTGTATATCTCTTTGGTAAGGTGTCTGTTCAAATCTCTTGCCCAGTTTTTAAAATTTGGCTATTTGTTTTCTTACTATTGAGTTTGGATAATTACTTAATATAATCTGAATATGAATCCTTTGTGAGACATATACTTTGCAAATATTTTCTCCCAGGGCATGGTTTGTTTTTCATTACTTGAATAGAGACTTGAACAGAAGCTTTCATTTGTATGAAGTCCAATTGATCATTTATTTTGTTTGTTTATTTTTTAACAGAACAAGGTTTTGGTGTCATACCTAAGAAATCTTTGCTCAGCCCTAAGTCACAAGGATGTTTCCTAGAAATTTATTAGAGCTTTACACTTAGGTCTATGATCCAATTTGAATTTCTTTATTAATATGATGAGAAGTATAGATCAAAGTTTGTTTTCTTGCATATGATAGGATATTCAACTGTTTCAGATTTTTTTTAATTCTTTTTACACAGAGTATCCTTTGCAATTTTGTAAAAAATTAGCAGTCCATATTTGTGTGGGTTTATTTCTGGATTCTCAGTTCTATGCAATTGAATTGTCTAACTTTATGCCAAAATCATACTGTGTTGATTATTGTAGCTTTATAGTAAGTTTTTAAGTTAGGCAGTGTTAGTTCATCACCTTTTTTAAAGTTATTTTGTGGAGTCTAGATCCTCTGTATGTCCATGTGAATCTTTGAATTGCCTTTTCAATTTCTACCTAAAATCTTATTAAGAATTTTATTGGGATTGCATTGAATCTATAGATCCATTTGGGAAGATTTGTCATCTTAACAATATTAATCTGTCAATTTACCAACATGGTGCCTAACTTTCATTTATTTAGGATTTATATAG